>CM022759.1:997500-1177500 GCA_012411365.1 Ameiurus melas
CACTGGACAGTTTGCATTCCTTGACTCAACTATGAATTCTGCATCATATCAAAGAGTGCTTGAAGATAATGTGATGCCATCTGTCCAAAAGTTGAAGTTGAACTTAAATTGGACCTTGTAGCAGGATAATGATCCTAAGCACACAAGAACATCTACCAAGGAAAGGCTCAAAAAGAAGAAATGGAGGGCTAGTCAAGGGAGAAATACTAGCTTCTGAGGCTACTCTTACTCAAGTAAATAACATTATTACTTTTACTGTTACTTGTGTAATTATTTTTATAAGTAGCTTTGCTTGTACTTGAGTAAAATTTTTGGATACTCTGCCTACTTCTTTTGGTAACCTAGTACCAATGTTTGGTAAGTAATCCACTACAGATTACTAATTACTACTTTAAAATTGTAAATTGATTACGTTACTGATTACTGCATAAAAAGTTATCAGATTACTAATTACTTTACTTTCACGTTACTTTCATAATCTATCAAACCTACAAAAATACGCTACAAAGTGACATTCTAGCGTGCATCAATGTATCACATGATCAAAAACGGTTGGATTTATTATAAAACTTGCCTCAGGTGTTGTCACTGTTTGTAGGAATACCAGACTTATAAAATATAAAACTTTTCAAACCAGACTAGTTTGTGTTCCTAGCCAAAGGGAGGCACAACTAAGCTACCATTGTATGGGTTTAGCTGCTACAGTGCCATGCAAAGTACATTATCTTTCCTTATGTTCTGCTCATATCATATTCACGTAAACTCATAGATATTTACACACCCTGTTTTCCTGTTCAGCATCAGAGGATGTCACTGTTTTAGTTTCAACCCATATACTGGTTAATAAAAAAATTAAATAAAAATAAAAAACTGAAAAAGAAAAAAAATATATATCCATTTTTCCTCACACTGACTGTGAGCTAGCATTAGGCAGAATTGAGACCTGTCAGCTAATAGATACGAGTGTTTCCACATATTTTCCTGTAAACCCTGTCTACTTTTACTAACGTTCAGTTACGTGGTGACAAACCGCTGCAAGTGGAGAATTATTTGGGGCTAAAGAAAAAATCTTTCGGGGAAAACGTGATTTTGTTAAAAAATGCATTTTACTTAATATTGTTTTCTTAACAATAACTTTATAATGCAAGTAGTGTAATTGTATTGACATCAGTAACTAATCAAATTACATACATTTAAAATGCTTTATATTACTGCGTTATCAGAAAAAGTAATTAGATTACAATAATGTTTTATAGTGTAATGCGTTATACCCAACTCTGCCTAGTACACAATGGGGTTAATTGCGTTTGACAGAGAAAGTTCTACGCATATTTTGTCCACAGCAGGAATCAGGCCGTCCTCCTGAGAACAAAGCCCATCTTGCCTGACGTGAGTTGAGTCTCTTGGCCATCTTGATGTATTCAAGGTTCTTATGGTTGGTCTAAATGACATATGGGTGTTGGGCCCCCTCCAGCCAGTGACACCACTCACTGAAGGCTAGCTTCACTGCCAGGAGTTCTCATTTGCCTATGTAGTAGTTTCAAAATTCTCTGGATGGGGAGTAAATGAGAATATCTGCAATAACGACAAATTTGATGAGCATGTCCTGGAGGACATCATTAATGAGGCACTGGAACTATGCAGGAGCGTGAGATATCACATACTGCATGATGCTGTACTCAAAGTGGCCCAGAGGTAGTGCTAAAGGCCATTTTCCACTCGTTGCAGTCATGAATACAGACGAGGGTAAAGGCACTGGTCAAGCTTCATAAAGATTTTGCCTCTCTGAGTTGTTCCAGAGCTGTGGGGACAAAGGCCAGAGTGGTACTTGATTCAACCTGTGATAATCAATAAATGCCCTGAGACCCCTCCTTTCTTTTCCACAAAGAAGAAGTCTGCTAATGCAGGTGAGGATAGAGGGCACAGACTCAGGGCTTGGACATGCAAGGAATTGTGGAGTGGCTGGCTGGATTCGATCTTGAACTGAGAGCACTTTCGATGAAGTTGCCAGCTACTCTGGAGTCTGGAGATAAACCTTCCGAGTGTCCGATCTGCACTGGTATTGAAAAATTCTGATTAGTAATAATCTGAGGAGCACTCGCCATGTTGGAGTGTGAAGGCTGATCCACTCGCTCTGTGTTCTGTGAGGACTTGGGCTTGGGATGGACTGGACATAGTACTACGTGATGTTGAGGGCTGCCAATGTATGTTTCTGATGCCTTTGGGACCAGCCTGCAGTAGCCCAGATGCCATTATCTAGTACTCATCTAGCACTCATCTAGTGCTATATTAGTTAATAAATTGATGAACTGAGCAATATTGGTTTTCCGGACTGGAGAAAGACAGGAAACATTGAAGCATGAAACCTTTACCTCAAGCGGAATCACCTGATTATTTATTGGGACATTTGATGAGAATAAGGCAGATTGAGAGGGTACTGCAGTTGATCATGGCAATCTGCTGATGTTGCTCACTGACAAGACAGTCTTGTGAAGCCAGAGCCTATTGCCACTCTTAGAACCTGCTGCCTCCATGTGTAGGTATACTGTCAGGTGTTGGAGACGGTGACAGTTGAGGTTAGTTATTTTTCCAAGGGCAAGCAAATCCAAAACAATAAGCAGAGTCTAGATCAATAAATATGCAGATGTCAGGCAATGTGCCATAAACAATGATACTTGGGCAAGAAATAAAGATATGAACCCGAAACCCGAAATGTAGTCATAACCATAAACACTGTAGCATAGAAGCAAAAGGCTTGGTCTCGACAGGTAAAGGACACTGAGTGTATACTTCATACTGAGTGGATTGTGTGAGATTCCTTATATACTGTGTGGCTGTGATGGAGTGATCGTGTTCAGGTGTGTTTGGTCAGTAAGCCGGTGAACGTGACAGTCTTTGTGGTTGTTGGGTGCCGTAGTTCTCAGGGGCCATGTTTGTAGGCCAATCTGTGTTCTGTGAGTTGTTTTTGGCAGCCATGTTTGTAGACTGTTCTGTGCAACTTGATGTGGAAGGCAATGCCGTTTCTGGCATTGACGTGACAAATTACATACACATAAGGAGACATTCACAAACTGTAGGTCCCTGACTATGTAATGACATTTTTTGAAAACATTTCAGCATAGTCATTTGTCCAGTTCCCTTCTTCCACCCAAAATATTCTCTCAAAACTGAATTGCATGAAGCTTTTATTAATTATGCATGCTTGGTAATCGTTCACATTTACAGATCATTATTAATCAATTTACAAAATGACTCAAAAAGAGAAAAAAGCTGTGTGAAATATTAGATCCAATTACTAATTACTCATCTCCTCTTCCATGTAACTGGTCTATTCATATTTCTCTGGAAGCTTTATTAGGTACACTCTACTAATACTGGGAAGGACCCTCTTTGCTCTAAGGACAGAATTAAATCTTCATGCCATGGATTCTACAGCGTGTTGGACATTTATGTGTAAACTCTAGAAACTGTTGCATGTGGAAAAACACAGATCAGCCGTTCTAAACCACCCTGGCTGTCACCAACAACCATGCCACAGTCTAAATTACTGGGACCACATTTTTCCCCATTTTGATGATTGTTGTGAACATTAACTGAATCTCTTGACCTATATCTGCATGATTTATGATTATTACACAGCGCACTTCCAGGTTTGTCAGTAACACTGACTTTGTTTTCTTTTGACACGCGTGTCTTGTCATGGTTTGTCCAGGCTCCGCCCCTGAATCGTCATTGGTTGTTTCCCGTATGTCTCATCATTAGTGTTGGCTGTTTTGTGTTTTACCCCTGATTATGTTTAGTATTTAAACCCCTCGTGTATCTATGTACGGGGTGAAGTATTGAGTGTATTCACAGTGCCAAGCCTTTGTTAATCATGTTCCGGTTCATGGTTTTGATCTCGCGTCTAGTTTCTCGTTTTGTGATTTGCCTTACCTAGGTCATGTCCATGTGCCAATCGCCTGACCGTTTGTCTGTTTAGGACCATGCTTTTGATTCATGATTTGGATTTGTCTGCCTGCCTCTCTTTAATAAAGCTCTTATCTGCATTCGCATCTGTCCTAAGCCTCCATTACGGGACAGCAGGGGTACAAGTTTTTATTAAAGTGGCATGTTAGTGTGTATATACTTTATGTGATTGACCTCATTTACAAACAGATGCATGTCGTGTAAAGTACTGTGATATTACCAGTGAGTTTTCTGTCTTCAGCTCACTGAATCATTATTAGTTACTTTATTTATGCATCTGTCTCTGACACAGCTGTCTTACTGTGATGACTCATAAATTTGTCGGTGTACTTAGTGTTTGTAAGTAGGGAGAAATTGTGTGTGATTTTTCACAGCTGTAGTGTAGACCTGTGCACCCTACGATGCACAGCATTGTGTGAAATAATATTTGAGGCTGCAGCCAGCACCAGTTGTGCACAAGCACTGTACCTTTGTTCATGTCAATCAGTTGCTTTTTCTTTTGCTGCCGTTCCTGCTTTTCCCGCTCAGCTTTCTCCTTCGCTAGCTTGGCTCGCTTGATCTTCTCCTCCATCTCCCTCTTCTTGTGGTTCTCCTTCATAGCCTCCTGGAGAGGGGGAGAAAGGAAGTGAGACTGAGACTTTGCAGGAGAAAAAAAAATCAAGGAAGAAAGAGATGTGCTGCTGTTCCGAGAAATCCCAGCACAATATGTGCCCACTGCTCACAGCGCAAAACTGCAGGATGTCTCTCATTCTGCAGCACAAGAATAACAAATTCTCCACATATCACTGATTGATTGTCAGCAGAAATACACTGTAGTGAACACACAATGGCAATACAATTGCAGCATGCTGCCATATGGAGTTTATTATAGTATATGCATTGAGAAATCGTTGAGCTGACACACCATTGTACACTGCTGACAGAGAGAAAGACATCAGACACTGTTGATGGTGACAGAGATAGACATCACAAAGGGAAAGAAAACAGAAAGACCATGTCATTTCTACATTGTATTCTTATTTAGCTACAGATTTATGGATGAATTGTAGAAGATCCAGGTGAAGAGAGTATAAGATCCACATTGGGTGTAAGTAAACTTTATCAAAAAAAAAATTAATTAGGACAGCAAGATATCTGATTCTCTCCCTCTACTACCTTAATTGCCATGGAGGTTCCAGACTAGATGAGAAAGAATAAAGGGAAAGACAGGAAAATTAAAGAGAGAGAAGGAGCCATGGCCCTGTAACGTGTAATGGCTTTAGCAGGCTCATAAAGGCAAGCACTCCACACACACCAATAACATGAGCACTTTAAAGGGCACTTAATCTATAGTCCCCACCGAAACTATAGTGGACTGAAGACATTTGGGTTTGAGATCAAAAGATAATAATTTAAGAATGAGAATGAATATATAATTTGTTTTAATTTCCTGGTATATGCAGATGTGTTAAATAACATAAAACCCCTTGTATTAGACCACCCAACTTTTAGGTGAGCAAAAGTATAGGAACATATAAGTCTTGAAATTAAAGCAAATAACACTTAATATTTGATTGCATATCCCTGGCTTGCAATAACTGAATAAAGCCTGTGACTCACTGGCATCACCAAATTGTTGGTTTCTTCTTCTGTGATGCTTTTCCAGACTTTTACCTCAACCTCTTTCGCTCTTGCCTGGTTTCCAACTGAAGCTAAGTAAGGTTGAGCCTGGCCAGTACCTGGATGGGAGACCTCCTGGGGAAAAATAAGGTCGCTGCTGAAAGTGGTATTACGGATGCCAGCAGGGGGTGTTCTGTGTGGGGCCTAATGCCTCAGTATAGTGACTGGGACAGTAAAGACAGCACCGTCTTTCCCGTGAGATGTTAAACTAAGGTCCTGACTCTCTATGGTTGTTAAAAATCCGAGGACACTTCTCGTAAAGAGTAGGAGTATAACCTTGGTGTCCTGTCAAAATTCCCCCACTGGGCCTTATCTATCATGGCCCCCTTCATTCCTTGGCTACATCATGTTCCTCTCCTCTCCACCAATCGCTGGTGTGTGGTGGGCATTCTGATTCACGGTGGATGCTACACACTGGTGGTGGTTGAAGAGATTTTGCCCCCATACAATGTAAAGTGCTTTGAATGCCTAGAAAAGTGCTATATAAACCCAAGGATTTAAAAAAAAAAAAAAAAGGGAATTGAAAGCATTTCTCTGTACATTGGCAGACAAAACGTTCCTGTAAACTTCTGAATTCATTCTACTGCTACCTTCATGAGTCAACAATAAAGATTGGTGGGCCTTTTCCAGAAGCAGCCATGCAAGCCAAGGCTATGACACTACATCACAGATGAACTTGTATGTTTTGGATCATGAGCAGATCCTTTCTTTCTCCACACATTGGCCTTAATCTTGTTTCCAGAACTTGTGGGGCTCATCTCTGTATTTCTTTGCGAATTCCAATCTGGCTTTCCAATGCGTACTGATGATGAGTGCTTGGTATCTTGTGGTAGGCCTCCATATTTCTGCTCTATTAAGTCTTCTTTGTACAGTGGATTGTGATACCTTCATCCCTGGCCTGTGGAGGTTGTTGGTGATCTCACTGACTGTTGTTTCTGTCATCAGCTGCTGTTGTTTTCCTTAGCCGACTGTTGCTCAGTACGACAGTGGTTTCATTCTTTTTCAAGACATTCCTAATTGTTGTAATGGCTATAACCAGTGTTTGTGCAATGCTTCTGATTTATTTTCCCTCTTTTCTGAGATACAAAATGGCTTGCTTTTCTCCCATAGACAGCTCTCTGATCTTCATCATCTTTAACAGCAAATGCAGTCTTCATATGTGAAACTGAAGGCTAAAACCAAAAGTAGATGTTCAGAGCGATCAGACCAATCAATCTAACAGGACACACCTGGGTAACAAGAAACACGTGTCAGTCACATGTTCCAATATTTTTGCTTGCCTACAAATTGGGTGATCTGATTGAAAATGTGCTGTGTTCCATGTCATTTAACAGATCTAAATCCGAAACTCTTTTCTCATATTTATCTTTTGATTTCAAAACCAAATGTCTTGAGTCCACAGCAAAAACAAATGAGTTGCAATAGTTTAGGAGGGAACCGTCAGTGTGCAACATCATGCTTTGATATAATGAATGTGGATAGAGGTACTGTCATCCCCTATGGTTTTTGGAGCACATGATATACTCAGTGTTGTTGCACAAGAAGCGAGAGTGTTGCAAGAGTACAAGTGCAAGAAAACATGGATTGATATAGCAGTCAATAGTGGAGCTTTCTGAAAGGTCAAGAACAATGGTACACTCATGGGTCCTGTGTCCTTGATTTAGAGAAGGGGTAGAGATATACAATAAACATAGAGTTAATACATATAGACTATAATATAGTTTAAAACATGCCTTAGCATGTATATGACCACTGAGTAATGATCAATACCTGCAAATCCATGCATTCAGTAATATCCTTATTTGCACATTTTGCTTATTCATAGCTACAAAATAATTCCTCCAGAAAATATATTATCAGAATAAATAAACAAACATTTTTAATCATATTTGATGGCAAACATGATTATACATCATAATTATCTCACCGTGCCAAACATGGGGGAAGAGAAAAAGGAAATTAAAACAAAGATGATTTCTCTGATTTGTATCCCCAACACACTTTCAAAGCCTTTCAACATCAGCCAAGAACAACACAAGAACCACAAGAACCATAAGAACCACAAGAACCACCTCCTTCAACACCCAAACTGATCCTAACAAACATAATTCCTACAAAAGTTTACAAAATAAAACGAACACACAGTGCACAGTGGTGCAGCAGGTCGCATGGTGGCCTCACAGCTCCAGGGTCCTTGGTTTGAGCCTGAGCTTGGATCACTGTCTGTGTGGCGTTTCATATGTTCTCCCCATCTTTGCATGGGTTTCGTCTGGGTTCTCCAAATATTCCCATTGTCCAAAAACATGCAGGTAGGTGATTTGGCTATGGTAAATTGCCCATTGGTGTGAAATAGTGTGTGAATTAGGATTGTGCAACACTGATTTTTCCCTACTTGTGATTTTCCATTTTAAAATATAATGCAAAATGATTTAACTATACAGAAATACGCATTTCCGCATTTCAGGTTTAAGGGGAGTATGGGATGGAGTAATAATATTACCTGCTGTGCAGTCAGGAAAACTCAGCTGGATGATGGATTTTTAAGTGATTCTACAGTAATGCATAGTAAACAGTAAAAAAAAACCCATAACATTTTGATATAATCCTTTTAGAAATATGTAGATGGGAGCATATTTAATCATGTTCTAATTATCATCACCATTAACATCATTTGTAAAGTTTGACCCTCAAGTCAAACTTACACTGATTTTATCTCACATTAATGAACTCAAAATATTCTCTCCCTCCCACGCCATGGTCCTGTCCGAGGTCAACGAGGCGGCCTCCCAAGCCATGGTTCTGTCCGAGGCCGACGAGATGGTCTTCCAAGCCATGGTCCTGCTAGAGGACTACAAGGTGACCTCCTATGCCCAGTTCTAGTTTGAGGTCGAAAAGACAGCCTACAGCCTCCCAAACCCTGTTCCTGTCTGAGGTCGACGTCACGACCAACAACATTATGCTTGAACCTGAATCTGACATGGCCAACCAAGTTTTGCTCATGCCTGAGTCTGCTGACACAGCCAACCTATTTCTACCATCTTGTTCCGCTGAGGATGTCGCTCTGCCTTAATGTTCCACCGAAGCTGATGATCCTGCTTCCCATGCCTGGGTACTGCCCAGGCCCACCAGGGAGGGAGTGTTTTTGTGGCACTCCAGGAGTAGCACCCCTGGGGGGATTCTGTCATGTCACAGCAAACCAGTAACTCCATTTCCCAGAATGCACCACGAACTACAAACATGGCCGACAACAACAACTTCCAATGGAACACACAGATATGGCACCTTCTCCTAAGGACTAATCACATGCACACCTGTTCTCTATCACACCACACTACTTAAGAGACTCTCTTACACACAGCCACTGCAAAGTATTACGCTCAGTTGATTTGTCTCTGTTGTTTACCAAGCCTTTACCTTGTGTTGTTGTTATTCCCTCGACTTTGATTCTCTGCCTTGCCTAGTTTGGATTATTTGCATGATCGTTTAGCCCTTGTCTGTCTATGATTACTGACTTCGGCCTAACCCTGTGGATTTGTCTTTTCATTAAAATGCCTTACCTGCACTTGCTTCCGTCTCAGCCTCCATTTCGTCTCCATCACGACTAAATCCTCTCCCAAAGTTAAGGTAATTTTAAACCTATTATACTTCTGTAAGTAGACGTGACTACTGATCACTTTGTTAAAGTGGCATAGTTTGTCATCTAGCCAATTAATGTGTTCATCCATGCAGCCCCTAATATAAAATATCCAATATATTATTTAAAGGAATTATGTACAACTGTATGTGGTGCTACTGCCAGGCAATAAAATAGTGAGAACATAGTTATCAGCAAAGATATATAGGTAAACTATAATTTGTCTGCATGTTCGATATTCAGTGAGTCTCAGTATTTTAGCATCAATTTTAAATAAAAATATTTTAATAATTTAAGATTAGCAAGCTGTGATTAGCAATTGTTGTTTTTGCTCTTTTCTACTGTAAGTCTGCATACCATCCATCCATCTTCTACCGCTTACTCCATCGTCAGGGTCGCGGGGGAACCTGGAGCCTATCATAGGGCGCATCAGGCACAAGGCGGGGTTACACCCTGGACAGGGTGCCAGTCCATCACAGGGCACAATCACATACACACTCACACACCCATTCATACACTACGGACACTTTGGACATGCCAATCAGCCTACCACGCATGTCTTTGGACTGGGGGAGGAAACCGGAGTACCGGAGGAAACCCCTGCAGCACGGGGAGATTCTAATAGAAATAAATTCACCAGGGGTTCGAATTCGGTGTTCGATGGAGTAAGACGCAAAGTTTGAGTCTCCTGCTGATCTCGATTAAAATTGTAATTAATTAGCACTTTTTTGGTCATATAATATATTTTGATTTATTTTACTTCGCTTCCTTATTTGTACTTTTAACTTGGTGGTTCGTTAAAATGTCTGGGGAAGAACTTGAAAACCGGTGGTAGCATTCAGATAAAACTGAGGCCTTTTTCAGGAGACTGGATTTTAAAGATAAATGCACTTTACAGATCTTTATTGAAAATGGTTTAAACAAGGTTTTTCATGCTTGTTCAATGAACCATAAACAATTACTGCACATGCACTTGTAGAACAGTCCTTAAGACACTAACAGTTTACAGGTGGTAAAGAATTTACGTCATAGTTACAATAATGTAGGACACTAAAGAGACTACTGACTGAAAAACACCAGAAGAAAGATGCCTAAGGTGCCTGCTCACCTGCGAGAACATGCCATAGACCTGCTGCCGAGAAGCATGAGGACTGCAGATGTAGCCAGAGCAATAAACTGGATCTCTGTAATGTAAGATGCCTAAGACGGTACTACAGTGAGACAGGAAGGACAGCTGATTGTCCTTGCACTGGCAAACCATAGGTAACCATGTGTCCCCAGACGTGATCGAGAACTTGCAAATTGCCTTGGTGGAAGAGAGGGGAGACATCTCACAGGATGTCAAGAACTGACAAATCTGGTGCAATTCATGAAGATGAGATGCACTGTAGTACTTAAAGCAGCTGGTGGCCATACCAGATACCGACTATTACTTTTGATATTGCATCCCCCTCCCTCATCCTTTGTTCAGGGACTCATTATTCCAATTCTGTGCATCAAATGTCTGTGAAACTTGTTCAGTTGTTGAACCTTCATATGGTAATACAAATATTTACATGTCAAGAGATTTTCTGGAAATAAAAACAGTTAAGGACATTTTTTTTCGAGTTTACATTTGTAAGCCACCAAGAATTTTGTCTTTTTTTTTTTGTTTGTTAGTTGCTTTTTTTTTTGTCTGACTCACTTTTCAATAATTTCATGCAGGGCTTCCCACTGCAGTGCTGTGAATGCTGTTGAGGTGGATTTATCAGTCCATTTGTTTCTTTGTCTGCCACCAAATAGAATTACAGAACAGTCTGGCTCCATGGTCTGTATCCAGTGCTGTACTATCATTCTTCTCTTGGATATTTGTCTAAAAAAAATTGATGAATACTGCAACTGGGTGCCTACACATATCACTTTACTCCCTTATAATCTTTTTAGTTTGTTGTCATGTATTTCAAATAGCTAAAGTTGTTTTTATTTATAGATATTTTTGATAGCATAGCACTAATACCCTAAAATGATAGTTATATAATTAATAAAAATGTACCTAAAATGCAAGTAAGCAAACACATCAGAGACATTCACACATGGACAGTCCACCCAATATATATCGTATGTGTCTTCCCTCTGCAGCACTGCTGTGTCAGTTTGTTTACGTTTTATAAAGAAAATCAAATGTACAACATTGTCTATGAAACAAGAAAGATGGGAACCAGCTATATTTACAACACTTACAATATTACGAGACCATGGGACTGTAAATAAACCACACCCTTAACCTCTCTGTGCCTTTAATGGACTAATCAGTGGCACACTCAACGAAGAAGATTATGTTGTTTTATAACCCATCTGTGGCTCTTTGATAAGTCATTAATATAGTGATGTTCATTCTTAGCCTCTAGTGAGGATTACATACAGGAGCAGAAATTGCACACCTATAACCTGTTTCAGCACTTCAAATATGTCAGCAAATATAAAGGATAATCTGATGGAATATTAGATATGGTGACCGACCGTAAGTGATTGAGGGAATGTCTTAATAATAATAATAAACTTTATTTCATAAAGCGCCTTTAAAGCAGCTTCTCAAAGCGCTGTACATAAAATCACAAATCACAGAATGAATAAAAGTTAATTCAAACGAATACAACAACCGTAATAAAAAATAAATATAAAACAATCAAAAAGACATCAGGAATCAAATGCGAGTCTGAAAAAGTGTGTCTTTAAAAGAGCTTTAAAAATGCCAAAGGACTGAGCTTCCCTGAGTTCAGGGGGAAGAGAGTTCCAAAGTGATGGAGCGTAGACAGAAAAAGCCCGGTCACCCATAGACTTAAGGTGGGTTAGTGGAACCGTTAGTAGATTACCTATCTTTTCAGGTGTTGCTAGACTGATCAGAAATCTGGGATATCAGACAAATTTTAGTCAGAGAGATCTTGGATTTGGCCCATTTTATATACCTCCACAAGGCAGAAAAGTTTGAAATATGGAAATAGAAAAAAATGTCATTAAAAAATTTAAGGCTAATGCATGTAAAGATGTTGCTTGGAGTAATGCTTACTGGGAATAAACAATGCATAAGGAAAAATACTGTTTTATTCCAAATGATACAAATGACATTTTCTCATATTGCTGCATTGATCTGTACCTTCATGCATATACAGTGCCCTCCACTAATATTGGTACCCTTGGTACCAATGAGCAAAGGCGGCTGTGAAAAAATTATCTTGATTGTTTAACCATTTGAGCTTTTGTTAAAGAAATTCACAAAAATACTCTCATGGATATCGAACAATTGTAAACATAACATAGATAAAAAAATATATTTTAGTACATGTGGGTGACTAAGAACAGGAAATCATTCAACCATGACTTCCTGTTTCTCAGGGGTATAAATATGAGGTGCCACATAGGCCAAATTCCCTTAGTCATTCATAACAATGGGTAAGACCAAGGAATATAGCTGTGATGTGCAGAAAAAGGTTGTTGAGCTTCACAAAATGGGAATTGGTTATAAAAGAAAATAGGACAAACATTGAAAATGATCATTTCCTCTATCATTGCAATAATTAAGAATTCCAATCAATTGGAAATGTTATGAATCCACCTGGAATTGGATGCATGTCTATATTGTCTCAACACATTGTGAAGAGGATGGTTTGAGTGGCCAAAAAGGTTCACAGCTGGAGAAGTACAGACGTTTTTACGGTGCGTCTTGGGGTTAGAAAGTCTCCAAATTGATGATCTAAAGTCACCAACATCACCACACGTTGTTTGGAAGGGTTTCAAGAAAAAAGCCTCTACTCTCATTCAAAAACAATCTCGAGCGTCTTCAGTTTGCCAGACACTACTAGAATCTCAAATGGAATCGGGTTCTAAGGTCAGATGAACCAGAAATAGAGCTTTTTGACAATAAAGCGAACACGGAGAGGTTGCCATATGGAAATGTACCTCATGCCCACGGTTAAATATGCTGGTGGCTCTTTAATATTTTGGGACTGTTTTTCTGCCAGAGGTAGAATGGTACATGGCATCGTGGATGCTATCAAATATCAACAGATATTAAATAAAAAACTCACTGCCTCTGCCAGAAAGTTAAAATGGGCCATGGTTGGATGTTAAAGCTGGACAGTGATCCAAAACATACATCAAAATCAACAAAAAAAATATTTTACTGACCACAAAATCAAGGTCCTGTCATAACCATCCCAGTCCCCTGAATTGAAACCCATGTAAAACCTGTGGGGTAAACTGAAGAAGAGAGTCCACCAGTGTTTGAAGAATCTGGAGAGATTCTGTATAGAAGAATGGTCTCAGATCCCTTGCCATGTATTCTGCAACCTCATCAAGAATTATAGGAGAAGACTCAGAACGGTTTTCTTGGCAAAGGGAGGTGGCAGAAAGTATTGAATAAAAGGGTGCCAATAAGTGTTACACACCAATATTTAACAAAGATAAACCTGTGTTGTTGTTGTTTTTTTTTTGCAATTGCTTGTTATCCATGAGGATAGAGTATGTTTGTGATTTTTTATTTTTTTAACAAAAGCTCAAAAGGTTAAACAATAAAGACAATTTTTCACAGCCTTCTTTGCTCATATTTACCAAGGGTGCCAATATTAGTGGCGGGAACTGTATGAGAGCATCATGTTTGTACCTGCTCTTTAAGATTGAAATGGAGAGAGAGAGAGAGAGAGAGAGAGAGAGAGAGAGAGAGAGAGAGAGAGAGAGAGAGAGAGAGAAGAAAGGGACCAAAGTTGGGAGAACAAGAAAAAAACTTAATTTAACCTTCATGAAGTACAGAATTAAAAAGAACTCACCATGAATTGGGTGCAGAAGACAGACAGGTCCCCAAAAAAGTCCTCAATGCTAATGGAGTGTGGGTCAAAGGCAAAGTAGCTTCCCAGGGTCTCATAGAGCTTCTGCATGTTCTTGTGCATGGTGGAGAGCTTTTCGTACTGCTCTCGTGAATGTTTGGAGAAACCGTAAGGAAAGATCAGTTAATGAAAAATAAAGAGCAACAGGAGCCACAAAACAAGGATAACTCAGAGGTTACACAGATGGCAGACTAATGGTATATGCACATCAGAAAAAAATATAGCAATGCTTAAGATTCCTTTCATGATCCTACAGAGAGTTCGTTTAAAAAACAGAAAACATCCGGAGCTTCCATATGCAAGGAATAAAAACAGAGTAATACAGCACCCTCAAGACCTTTGGCTCTTGTGGAAGTCAGTGGCATTGTGCACTAATAGTTTCTCATACACTCAAACAGAGATAGATTAAGTATTCATTTGTTTTTTTTTGTGGCCATCTTCATGGCCTGTAATTTAACTGAGCATATGAAGTTCTTCAGTGAATGATAGGTCCTGTCAAAGATATGTTAGTGTACTGTTCACTGGCTACACATGGCTCAGTATCCTCATCCTATGTTCACAAACAAAACCGAACACTCAAGAAAGATGTAGAATCAAGTCTCTAAACAGAAGTACTACAAAGAGAAAAAACTAAATACTGTGCATAGATTTTCTTATACTGGTGCATAAAATTCATGAGTGTGTCATAAAGATGCACCATAAAGATTACACAGGGAAATTAATGCACACAGAAAATGTCCAAGCTGAGACTGGATATTTCAACAGCATAAAGACCACCGTCTTTAAATATATACAGTTGCCTTTAAAAAAAAAAAAAAGAGGATAGAAAATGCAGACTGAAGAAGGAAACAGCCCTTTTTTCTATGGTGTCAAATGCAATATGATGTAACATAAAAGCAAGAGAGAAATTTAAAATGGTAAAAATAAAAAAAACTTAAACAATGACAAATATGTGAGAAGTTGGCAAGTATTGTATAGCATGGAAGCCGTGGATAGGTGTCACGATTCCCCCGTGCAGCAGTGCAGCTTGGGCGCTGGCGCGTATGCGCATGCTGCTTCCAGGGTGACGTCATGTCTTCGGAATGTATGTATGAATGCGGAACTGCCCGCAGCTGGTAGCGGTTGCGGGCTAATGACTGTGTGGATATATACCGTGAGCCGTGCTTCACGCGGGGTGGTTGAATGCGTTGAATATATTTATGTATCTATGTATGTAATGCCATGTATAGCTCGAGTGCGACTTTAGCGAGTCTTGGTTTCATGTCCTGTTTATGCCATAGCCTTAACCTTAACCTTAGCATTAGCCATAGTCCTAGTTTAGTTTAGCTTAGCTTAGTTGTAGAGAGAGTTATGTTCCTTGTTTCCGTTTTTGTTTTGCTTTCATCACTTTGTAAATAAAACTCACCGTTTGAACTGCAATTGCATCCTATCTACAAGTCTGCCATTACGATTCGTGACAATAGGAGCCTAATTGGAGTCAATGTATTGCTTCAGGAGTAGTCCTAGTTGTAATCATCACATTAATCACTGTAAATTTGGTTTATATTTAACAATATGGCTTCTATCTTCAGTCTTCGGATTATAATATAGCACTGGACACAGCACATTCTGTTACTTTGTTTTTTTGTATTATACACAGACAAGTTACTAAATCAGGAACATGAAATTATAATGTGTGTCCCAGATGTCTGCTATTATATTGTGCTTATTTGCTGTTTTGAGTCAAATTAATAAAATAATGGCAATGTTTTTCATTTATAATATTTTAATTAAAGAAATAAATAATGAATGAATGAATGAAGTAATTAATTAATAATGTCACATTTACAGTAGAAACACAGGCAAATGTCTGATAAAATTATCAGGGGTTAAAGAATTCAATTTAAAGAATTTGTGCTGATTCACACATTATGAATGGACTGGGACAAGAGAAGATGCATATTGATGAGGTCCTGTGGGACAAAATGGCAAATAAATAAATAAATGGTGGTCTGGTTTGGGGGAAAATGACTAAGCACTGCACTAAAAAAAGCCTGGCATAATCTCTGCATGAAAAGTTAGGTAAAGGAAATAGGATCCATGCTATGCATTTCTTTAGAGGTTACATTTTCCCCCTAAAGAGATCACACGTGAATCTCCATGAACTCAAGCACATACACACACAGATTTTTACAATGCACACACTCACAAAACAAATAACAACAACTGGGTTCTCCTTGGATCGATCCATCCATCCATCCATCCATCCATCCATCCATCCATCCATCCATCCATCCATCCATCCATCCATCCATCCATCCATCCATCCATCCATCCATCCATCCATCCATCCATCCATCCATCCATCCATCCATCCATCCATCCATCCATCCATCCATCCATCCATCCATCCATCCATCCATCCATCCATCCATCCATCCATCCATCCATCCATCCATCCATCCATCCATCCATCCATGGCAGAGGTGGCTCAGAGGTTAAAGCTCTAGGTTACTCAGCAGAAGGTCAGGGGTTCAAACTCCAGTACTGCTAAGCTGTCACCGTTGGGCCCGTGCGCAAGGCTCTTAATCGTCTAAGCTCCAGGGGCATCATATCATAGCTAACGCTGCATTCTGACCCCAGCTTCTTAGCACACTAGGATATGCAAAGAAAATAATTTCACTGTAATGAATATGTGACAATAGGCTTTATTTCATACAACAGCTGAATGGAAATGGAAATCATTTTAAAGTCATTTTAGCTCTCATCAGATGTGGGTCTCAACTTACCACATCTGCCAGTGAAACTGACAGCTGGGAGAGAGTGCTTCCTGCAGTTCATCTGTGCAATGTCACATGCAGTCTCAATCATCACACTATATTCCACATTAGCCCTGACTAACACAGCCGGAGCTACCATTTCACCCCTGTACACAGGCTAATAGCTAAAAGTTAGGCCCACAGTCCAATCCCTAGTGTGATGTGTTGATCATAATGGTAAAGTGGTATATAAGTGTAATTATATCTCTTCTAGCTTCCCTCAGACAAGAGTCGGTGACCTCACAAGCTCTATCACATCAACGTTGAGATCTGTTCCTCTCCTCATTTCAATTTTTTTAAAATCAGGTTCATGGTCAATTTTAAATTCATTCTGCATGCTTGCAGATACAATATGTATGCATTTGGGAGATAAGTGCTTTCTACTCTCTTCTCAGTCTGCTGCAAGAGAGCAGAAACTCAATGAGAAAATCTACAAGCAAGTATTAGTATCTCCGTAAGACATCTCAGAACTGAATATCATTACTTTTGGGACCAACAACAACAAAAAAAACAAAAAATATTGAACAATTTTACAGATATGACTATACTGTGGCATGTTTCTGATTGTTCCTATCATAAAGAAAGCCTGTCTCAGAAAAGCATTGATTTTAAGCACATGGAATGACAGATGAAGTGTGGGATGTTTACAATCTGAACAGTGCCGGAGTTTGCCTGAGGATGTTCCACTAAAGGCCATCTCTTGTGTTTGTGCTGTCTGCTCATCTGATGTCATAACAACATCGGTGGATCACACACACACACTATTGTATTTGTACTAACAGTCTATTAAATTGTGAGCTGCATTAATAAATTGTCTATCAATTTCCAAGCTGTCAACAATGTTGCAGTTCATGTGATGATGTGATGGATGTGATCGGAGAATAATAATAATACACAAAACACGATGCACACCATATAGTATATGTCATATATAAACAGATTGATACATACATACATATTTATATACTATAATGCTATGCAAGTGCTATGCCATAGTTAATAGAATGTAGAATTTAATCAGTGGTTAAATTGCTCTATAGGAAGCTCTTTTCACATATTCTCGTTTTCTCGTATAGTCCTTGCTCAGCATGCTTTCACCTGATAGCAATTACGTTTATCACTGCTTACAAACTGCACTGTGGTTACACAAATTACATAAATGAATCCAGAGATTGGATATCTGCTGAAACAAGAATAACTGCAGTCATTTTAATTGTAATTGAAAATCATAGTGGTATACACAAGCCTACGCTGAGAAAAGAAGGAAAAAGGTGCTAACGATGTTGAGGTTTAACAAAGATGAGCAGGGAGAAGCATAGCAGATAAAAGGAAGCTTAAGGAATCTTGATTGCTTCATTTCAAATCCATTGTGATGTTGCACAAAGGTAGAACAAAAAAAAACAAAAAAAACCCCAACATGTCACTGTCCAAATACTTATGGACCCAACTGTATATTCATTAATGTAAAGAAAATGCAGCCTGTATTCTTGACTGGTGAGTTTTCAGACTATTACTTTATAGAGATGCATTTTGTGAGTCTGTAAACATACATGAATTCATCAGGTCCCTGTCAATTTTCATCTTTCCATCAATGATGCACACAATGCTACTTGAAAAATATCTCAAAAAGGTAAATACGCAATATAAACGCTAGGTCCCTGTGGTGCTTTGCATAAAGAAAGCACACCAGGCATTCAGAAGGAAAAAAGGCAAGCACATAATGCACATGTTTGTTTATAATGGCACGTATTTTATATGTGGAAGTTTCCTCTTGTAGGCTCAAGTGCAGACACGCCTCTAGGTCAGATAAAAACCGTAAACAATAGCTTGGATTCCATGTCGAGAGATAGAGAACATGCTAGAATAATGAAACCATCTTCATTGGAGTGGAGAAAAGGCAGCGACTATTTTTAGCAAATTAATTTAAGGATATAAATAATTAACTGATAATTATCTGGCAATCAAATGTAAGCCCCATGTTTCTCCAGTGAGGCTGAAGAGTTTTATCAGGGATATAAGATCTCTAGTTAAAAGCACTGATATTGCAGCAAAGCTAATTTGTGGGGAATGAAGCATATATCCTGAAGCAAAGTGTATTTGTGAATCATTCGTTTTAGCAATAGTGGTAGGAATCTTGGTAGGAAAGTATGTTTATGACTTAAGAGACAAATGTTAAAATGCCAGACTTCATGTTACAAACCTGCATGTGTCAAATTTCTCATGATATAGTTTCATCTACACTCTCATATAAACAGTTTATCAGTATACAAGCTGACTGATAGAAACCATAGCATTCAGCCATATTCTCCAATGTGAGTGTTAAGTAGATTAATTAAGTAGATAGAATCTACACATCAGAGCATTTAGCACACCCTTTTCCAGAAGTCACTGGTCATCTCAATCAAAAATATATCCTCATGCTAACTCACTAGGTCAGAGATTAAGAATACCACTGAATAGAGAAACACTCAAGACAAGGGATATATATATATATATGTGTGTTCACATTCATTGTAAAGAGGTATGTATTCAATCTTTGTTTGAAGACATGCACTGAGTCAGCTGTTTGGACACCAAGGGGACGTTCATGCCGGTACCTGGGTAACAGGACAGAGAAGAGTTTTTATGCATGTAGTCCGTGTGTCTAGAGGGATGATGGGTCTAGAGTGGGGTGTGATGTGCTTTAAGTTGGGTGGGCTCAGGTCTGTTTTTGGCGGTTTATACATGCATCAGTGCATCACTTTTAAATTTGATGCCTGTGCTACCATGGCAGCCCATCTGAGACTGGTAAAAGTTAACCTTTAATACTTTGGTAAACCTTTATCAGCCAACACCATTTGCCGCGTTATCCACAGATGCAATTAAAGGCTTTACTATGCAAAGCAGAAGCCATACATCAACACTGTCCAGAAACGCCATCTACTTCTCTGGGCTCGGTCTCATCTGAGATGGACAGTAGCACAGTGGAATCATGTTTTGTGGTTCAACGAATCAACATTTCAAACAGCCGCCGTGTTCCCCATGCCAAAGAGGAAAAGGACCATCCAAGCTTTTATGCATCAGGTCCAAAAGCCAGCATCTGCCATGGTATGTGGGTGTGTCAGTGCTGATGGCATGGGTAACTTGCACATCTGTGAGGGCTCCATTATTGCAGAAAGATATGTACATTTTGGAGCAACATATGCTGCCATCTGGACGTCGTGTTTTCCAGGGACGACCCTGCATTTTCCAGCAGGACAACACCAAACCATTCTGCCCTGATTACAAGCACATGGCCTGCCTGCAGTCCGGACCTGTCTCTGATCTAGAAAGTGTGGTACATTATGAAGCAGGAAATAAGACAACGAAGGCCCCGTACAGTTGCGTAGCTGAAGAAATGTATAGCGGATGAATGGGGGAAAATTCCGCTTGCTAACTGGTGTCTTCAGTGCCCAAATGTTTAATGAGTGTTATTAAAAGGAAAGGTGATGTTACACCGTGGTAAGCAGTGTGTTGCAGTCATCAGAATTGAAATGAGTGAATCTTTTCAAAAATTCATTAAATTAAAAGTAAAACATCAAATAATGTGTTAATAATGTGTTTTCAATATACGACAGGGGGTGTCGCCAATCAACAATTCAAAACATGATACCTTCTCGAGAGCTGTCCAGGGAAGAACGAATGGAAATGTCGATTCACACTATGGTGACCTTCCCGTTTTTGATTGTTTAGGAAGCATGTGTCATAAAACTTTTCTTTCTTTTTTTTTTTTTTTAAATAATGATAAATGTATCATCATTGACAAGCTGTGGAGTCAATGTGGGTAACAGGTCTTTGAGTGAGCGAAAAAAGAGGGAGGTAAATTACTGGTGAGGGATCGACTGTTTGTAGTTTTAACATAACTGATGGCATGGGCTTGGTTGTTTTACTGATGTTTCATATACACACACAAATACTTTTTGAATCAATATGAGGGAAAATGTCTTTTGTTAACAATAAAGGATGATAGAAATGTAACTGCCTGTACAAACTGTTTTCGTCTTTTAGCACTTTTACATCTTTTTTTTCTGCAAGCGGACACCTGAAATGCCCAGTAACCTTGGATTTCGTAATGCCTGGAGTGTGAGACTGGCTTGACAGGCTTCCTACCTCTCATTGCACAACCTTTTAGAAAATCAATGCAACTACTGAATGTGGCTCTACTCAGAACTCTAGCACCCACTCACACAGTAGAATAATATTAAAAGCAAAATAAATCAGTCCTTGCCAAGCATAAACATCAGTGTGACACATCCATTTTTGTGTATGTTCATACCATTTTGACAAAAAAAAAAAAAAAAATATGTTAAACATTTTATCCTCAAAAGCAAAATTACAGAAGACGAAAGGCAGATTTTTGAGAGAACTTTCTAAAGTTGTGTATTCTGATGTCAGCCATGTTCACCATCTAGAAAATAGGTCTGACGTCTATTTACTTAGTACTTATCTCTAAGTGAGGGTTTGACCAACTCCAAATGATTTATAATCATAGTCCACAAAGACCATAACCGAAACTCGTACCAGAACTGAAATTCTGCAGCCTAAGAGCAACTGATCCATTTCAGGAAAAAAAAAGAGAGAGAGAGAGAGAGAGAAAAAAAGTCTTGACCTGCGCACATCGCTTTTCACTTAATAAAACATACACGATGTATCACAGCCAATCTCTGCGCTGTAGCTTTAAAAGCAAAGGTTGCTTTCTTCTAATCCCTTTAAATAGTCATGGATAGTCAATGGATGGCACATTTAGCACTCTGGCTTTAATGAATTGAATATTTATTTCCACTGTCTGTTGATTATGCCTTACATTTGGTGCTATCCATGCAAAGAAAGCAATGAAATTCATTTGTGTTCATAAACTTGCCAATTATAGGCTCTCATGTTTGCACTGACAGACATGATGTAGTACTGTAAATGGAAGCTCTGCTATCTTCTGCATGACAAGGCTTACAGAAGGAAAAAGACTATATTAGACATATGTCTTGATATACAAACAAGAGTATCTGTGTATAGACTATGTACCGTATGTTATAAAGAAACAATAATAAGAACACACACACAATGATTGTATAAAATAAACATTACCCACAATGATGTTCCTCTAAAAAGATCATTTTCATAGGAAATTTTATAAATAATACTATACAACAGTTAGTTCCAGTGCACTAATTTGATTGGACAAGTGGCATTCCAAGAGTGCTTATATTTAGTATATATTTACACCCCTTACTGGGATGTTTCACTGTTCGTATCACTCTGAGTTCATCATCTAAAATTCCAAATCTTGCGATAGTGCCACTGAAAACATTACTAGAGTAGAGGTAGCAACATCATCATGGCAAATGAGACTGCCCTGTTCACAGCTATCATTTTTTTCAAGCCTATTGGCAATTCTCTCTCCCTGTCTGTATGACAAGTGCATACTCACACACACACACTCACACACACACACACACACACACACACACACACACACACACACACACACACACACACACACGGGCACAAGTGCACAAAGATAAGTAAGGTGCAAAATGACTGAGAAACCCCAAATTTGGAGTCCTTCCTCCATAATGGTTACAGAAAGCCAGGTGACAAAATGGATGCAGCAGAATTGTTTGCGACCCGAGAGAGAATCCTGATGCCCCTGAGGATGAATCCAGAGGGGAAGGAGGATTGGATCAGGGCCACAGAGGAATGGACTGCAGATCTTGCTTAGCCTCCCGAGTCAATGGAGAACGTTGCCCAGCCTCCCTGCTCAACTGAGGATCCTGCTGAGCCTGCACATTCAGCTGAGGACATTGCTTGACCTCCCTGTTCAGCTGAGGACATTTCTGCATCCCATTGTTAGGCCGAGAGCTCCGCTTTACCTTCCTGCTCCTCCTCAGATGTCACTATGGCAGGCTCCTCTTCACGTCGCTCCGCTTCCCTACTCCATTGAAGACGTCGCTCCGCCACCCTGCATGACCGAGGATGCAACTCAGCCTCCATGTTCAGCTGAGGATGTTGCTCCATCTCCTGCTTTGGCTGAAAGCTCAGAGTTGCCTACCTGCCCTGCCTCTGACATCACTACGCCAGGTTCCTCTTCGGTCAGACATCGCTCCGCTTTCCTACTCTGCTGAGGACATCACACCACCTTCCTGCTCAACTGAGGACGTCGCTCTGCCATCCTGCTCTGCTAAGGGCGTCTCTCTGCTTCCATGCTAAACTGAAGACATCACTCCTTTGCTCTGCTTTGCGACGCATGTCGCTCTCCTTTCATGCTCCATGGAGGACATCGCTTCCCCATCTAGCTCCGTGTTTGATGTCACTCCCTCCTCTAGCTCCGTATTTAAAGTCGCTCCCCCTTCAGGATCCACCTTGAGCTGCATGCCCAGGCCAGGTCGGGGAGATCACGACAACTCTCTGCGGTGCAAAGGAGACTGTCCCACATCTGTAACCCAGGAGGCATCTGCGAGAGATAAAATTCAGGGGAACTTTGAGACATTTGGGGACTTCTGATCTGGGTACCCAGGACACCTTCTCAAACTTTTTATGCGCCTCAGGAGCCGTGCGTTATGGGTGTGTGGGGTGGTGGTGCTCTGTTTCGAATTCCCAGAAAGGATTCCGGACTTCAATTGCCAGCAGCCACTGCACCTCTGCACCACTGTCACAGGACCACCCGCACTTCACTCTCATTCTGGTTAATGAGCACCAGAGTGTATATAGTCACTCTTTGCATCTCACTCTTTGTCTGGCTTCGATTGTTTCATGTTGCCACTTCATGCCTCCTCACCTCGTCCGTTTTCCACCACCCTTTGGGGCACCATAGTGAGGAGTGAACAGGCTACTCCTCTAGAATTGAATAAAAGGCGAAAAAAGAAGAAAACATGCCTGGACTATGGGACAGAATGGCATTCTCACAAAAAACCCAAAATAATCCATTCAAGCTCACTTAAATCACCCCAAGCTATGTGAGACAAGGGAAGAATTTTTGGCATAATCCTAAAATATATGTTTGGTACAAAAGCAAGACAGCCTGTGAACAATATACCCATGGTGAAGCATGGTTGTGGCAGCATCATGCTGGTGGCATCATGACGTTATGTTGATGCTTCTCTTGAGCTGCGTTCTGGGGCTCTAGTAAAGATAAAAGGAATCATGGAAAGCTCCAAACACCAGTCTATTTTCGAACATAACCTGCAGGCTTCTGTTAGACAGCTGAAGAATTCACCTTCCAGCATGAGAAAGACCCAAAGCACACATGGCTTCAGAAGAGAAAGATTAACATTTTGGAATGGCCAAGTCAGATCCCAGTTCCAAATCCTTTCAAAAGTACCTTTGTGATTACTTGAAGAAGGTTGTGCACAAGAGCCTGCTATTTGTTAGGATAGATCTGGAGCATTATTGCCAGGAAGAGTGGAATAAACTCGTCAAAAAAAGATGAATGCTGTAGTATAAACAAAAAATGCTGCGCACTTGCGTACGTGGCGTGCACACTCGTGCAAGTTTTTCTGAAATGTTTTCTGAAATCTTATAAACATATTAGCTAATAACAAAATGGTAACAACACATTTAAACAGTAAACTTTTGTTTTCCACTGAGAACACAAAATGAGCTCTCTATGTGGGTTCTGCATCAGAGAAGTTGCTCATACAGAATTTACGTTGAAATATTTGTAGAATGTTCTACGAAATGTTTGCATGTTTATGTGTGTGTACCTCCGGCAGAATCATGCTGTTCATCTCATTGAGACATACAGTGATGGGATCCAGCAGCTCTAAACAGCCCAGCTCCCTCCTCTGCATGATGGATGAGCCTAATTTTGTCAATTAATGAAGAAACCCCCAACGATTAACATCAGATTGCAGTTGGCAACTGTTAATGTTCCTGATGGTCCGAGATTATGTTTAATTGGTGTGCTTTGCAGCTTCATCTTGTTTCTACGTGTTCACTGATCCTGCACAGATGATGCTAATGCTGTTCCTCCTATTCACTGAGCTTTTAGAGTAGACTTCTAGATTGGACTCCCAGCTCAAGTAGTCCAATGTTTGACATTATACATCACCGTTCATTTGTACACACTAGAAAATAAGGTGGTTTAATTTGCATAATGAATATTCTAGTTGATTCATGAGAGCCAAGTGAATACATTTTCGCAATGGCATGCCTAAGTGCATACACGGGTGAGTAGACGGAGATGCTCTGGCGTACAGAGTGGTTGGAAAACTACACACTATAATTAGAACGTGGCAATGAGAAAACAGGAGCCGGTGATATGATATGAAGTACAGGACATATGAGGATGGAGATTAACACCAGAATAAGGTGAAACATTTCAGGCAATTTCACTAATGATTTTTCTTCTAAGGGCGTCGTAGCACTTATTAGCAAACGAAAAAATCTTCTTTTTTTTTTCTTTTTCTGATGCCCCATACTTAGTGACACAGACCTGGGTGATATCAAAAGGCTGAGCTGTACTAGTCGTAATTAATGAGTGCTATTTCCAGTGCTGATTCTGAAACTCATACAAAGGTTATCAGGCCAGTTCTATCCAGGTTATAAAGTTCTTATAAAGCTTTTAATGATTCTGCATCCTGATATTCTGAATTTTATGAATTAGAAAGGCAAAAACATATGGACAAGAGGCATCCCTTGTACAAGGTAGAGTGTTTCTGAACTACAACCACCTCACACTGCACATTTCCATCAAGAAATAGAAGTAAAATAGTCTTCGGAACATCCTGCTCTATGGAGAAACCCTGAGCAAGTGAAAAAACCTTCCACATAATTCAGTAATGGCAACATGAATTACCAGGTCAATGTAAAAGTTTTATTACAAAACATGTGTGTCACTATACTGTGTTGAAAAGTTGCACTTTTACTCAGTGTTGCAAACGCTAGAGCCAATTTTACATAAATATGCATCGATGATCGTTTTATAAATCACATTGTGGCACCCTGAATCGACTGCATTCAATTGTAGGGGACCTAAAGATTCCTACTCCTACTTAGATTGTATTGTAGTTACAGACGTTTATTTGAGGTGCAGCCTTAATGTAGTTAAACTACATTTTGTACAGTCAGTTGTAGCTCAGCGGTCTGTTTTTAAAATAGCGTAGTCAACACTGCTTATCGTACCGTAGAAAACGTCAAACGCCGTGTGTTCTATATATCTACATCCTGTAACAAATCATGACAATATTCGTGCGATTAGGTGCTTCCATGCCTTTTGGTCTCTAACATGTGTTAACACTCATTACAGCAGACAGATAGTAAGAGAGTGTCATGCAGCAGAGATGTGCTTATCTAGTCTTGTTCTAGTAACACAATACGTCTATAAAAAAGCATTCAATATCCAGCTCTAATTCTTCAACGGCGGCATCAATCTCCATAACAATTGCAAACACAAAACCCACACATCTCCTTTGAGGAGAACCCACACATTTTCTTTTGAGGAAAATACCCCCCGTCCCCCGCATTTGCGTTTGATCAAGTAATTTTGCGGATAATTGTGCAGTTCAACAGAAAATGGCTGGGCCTCAAGTTTATTAAGCAGACTTAGGTGCAGGGTACTTGTGCGTAAAACACAGAATGTGGTATTCCGTTGCAGCATTTATGCCCTCAGAATTATAAAACTTGAAGCAGCATACAACAAAAATTGTGGAGTTCACAAACCGATACAAAGTACAGGCTATTGTGTCTGTTTGATTCTCTCAATTACATTAAAAATATCTCACTCTTAACCAAAGAGCAGTTATCTGGCATGTCTTACTGCAGAATGAGTATAGACACATTTTAAACTGCCGTGATGGATGACCACGTAAAATGTCAACTCCTCATTGTATAAATACAGTGAGGGAAATAAGTATTGAACGCGTCAATATTTTTTTTATCAGTAGATATATTTCCTATGAGGTTATTCACATGAAATTGTCATCAGACTTTGGTATCAACTCAAGAAATCAACACATATAATGAAATCCAAACATTAAAGTCCATAAATGAATTTATGTGTAATAAAGTGGAATGACAGGAAAAAAGTATTGAACACATTAACTGACATTTTTTAGTACTTAATGGAGAAGCCTATGTTTGTAATGACAGCTTTAAGACACGTCCTGTATGAAGAAATTAATGGGCCGCAGAATTCAGGTGTGATTTTGGCCCGTTCTTCTAAACATGTCGTCTTTAAATATTGTTCAATTGGATTCAAGTTGGGTTAATGGCTGGTCAATTCTAAAGCCTAATTTTTTTTCTCTGAAAGCAGTTGAGAGTTTCCTTTGCTGTATTCTTTGGATCGTTGTCCTGCTGGAAGGTCCACCCACTTCTCACCATCCTGGTGGATGGCAGCAGATTCTTCTCAAGAATCTCCCGGTAAAGGGCTCCATTCATTGATCCTTCAATTATAAGTCTTCCAGTACCATGCGATAAAAAACAGCCCCACAACATGATGCTTCCACCTCCAAACTTCACTGTTGGTGTAGTGTTTTTAGGGTGATGTGCAGTGCCATTTCTTCTCCAAACATGGTGTATAGAATGACAGCCAAAAAGTTCAATTTTGTTCTCATCTGACCAGACTACACTCTCCCAGTATTTCATTGGCTTGTCCAAATGAGTTGTAGCAAACTTTAAACAAGCTTCAACATGCCTTTTCTTTAGTAACGGAGTCTTGTAGGGTGAGCCTTAGCAGTGGAGTCCATTGCCTATTGTTTTCTCTGTGACGATGACACCTGCTGCCTCCAAGTCTGGATCTCTTTCCGAGTGGTCCTTGGCTCTTGGGCTACTCTTCTGACTATTCTTCTGACTCCCTGGTCAGAAATCTTGTGAGGCGCTCCTGTGTGTGGTCGGTTGATGACACGGTGATCTTGCGTCCAGTTGCAGATAATGGCCCCAATGGTGCTTACTGGAAGATTCAGAAGTCTTGAAATACGTCTGCATCCGATTCCACACCAATAAGATTGCAAAGGGCTTGGGAGAGCTCTTTGCTTTTACCCATCATGAGATGTTTCTTGTATGACACCTTGGTAACAAAAAGCATTTTTATAGATCATTAATTTACTAACTCAGCTAATATTAATTTGCAAAGATAGGAGTAATAATTACTTTTTAATTACTTACAGATTTCAGTCGTTTCCTTGCCTTACCTTAGCGTGTTCAATAATTTGTTCCTGTGTCATTCCACTTTATTACACATAACATTATTTATGGATTTTAATGTTGTGAATTCTTTATATATGCAGATTTCTTGAGTTAATACTGATGTCCACAGTCAAGCATGGCGGTGGCTCGGTCATGATCTGAGGCCGCTTTGCATTCTCTGGCACTGGAAACCTGCAGTGGAAGGCAAGGTGGATTCATTGAAGTAACAAGAAATATTAGGAGAAAAATCATGCCGTCTGTGAGGAAGCTAAAGCTTGGGCATCATTGGAACTTCCAACAGGACAATGATCTCAAGCATACCTAAAATTCCACTAAGGCTTGGTCGAAGAAGTAGTCCTGGAAGATTCTACAGGGCCATCACAGTCATCTGACTTGAACCCCATAGAAAATCTATGGTGGGATTTGAAGAAGGACGTTGCAGCACGCAAACCCAAGAATATTACTGAACTGAAGGCCATAGCACATGAGGAATGGGCTAAGATTCCTCAGGAACCCTGCCAGAGGAGGCATTACCTCAGGTCTCAGAAGGGAGAGTATTTGGGGGAAACAGAAAATCCAACTGCTTATGTTCAAAGAAAATTAAAAAGATAGAAATAGAAAACAGAAAAGGACCCAGAAAGAAATCTTTTAATGACCACATTGTTCAGAGAAGCAATAGTGGATGCTATGCCACAAGATGTAAAGGGCAAGCTGGAAAATGTGGTCAGACATAAGGAGTTTTGTGACCATGTGACTCAAGCAGTTGAACAGTATAGAAAGAAGTAACAAAAACTAAAGAACCAAAAAAAGAAAATTACAGAGAAAGCTGGCACAACTGCAAAGTGAAGAGATAACAAACAGAAGCAAGAAAAAGACTCAAGCTCCTGTTAAAGATAAAGACAAAGTGTAGATATTGATGGCTCCTTTAAATGTACATCCCCTACCTGCTATTCAACCAAGCCCACCAGGTGCTCCTCCAGGTTCAGAGGAGTCTCCCATTACTGTCATCAATGTCTACACTCAGCAACCAAACAACATAGGTTGGACAAGAAAGCCACCGCATGCAGGACAGAGAGAAAGAGGCAGACCCAATCCTGGTCCTCCAGGAGTATGCTGGGTATGTGGACAGACTGGATACAGCACTCTTGATTGCCCCATGAATCCATGGCAATTGTCCTCCCGGGGGTACAGGGGAGGAAAGTTGGGTTCAGCTGTATCGAGAACCTCCACAAGGCCCAGTAAACCTGTGGAGTGGGCCAAATCAGGGATACTAGGCGTGTCCAGAGAATCCTATAGGGGAAGGTCACCTTCCAATTTTAACAACTGATGCTGATAAAGAACCTATGCTGCAAGTTAAAATAAAGGGAAAAACTAAACCCATGATGGTAGACACTGGAGCTACTTACACATGTGTAAGTCCAAATGTATGCCTCTTACCTCCCCTTGTCTGGAAAATTGCAAAGACAGTAGGATTCTCAGGACAAATGCAGTTTATTCCTTTGATGGCTCCAGTTTGTCTACAAACCACACACAAAAGTATGCCATTATCCATTTTGGTGTCGGAACAAACTCATTAATTTGTTAGGTAGAGATGCATTGTGTAAAATGGATCTCCAAATTTGGTGTTCCCCAGATGGAGTGTATATAAATAGCTAGGCCTTTTTTACTCAGATCTGATTTTACTGAACAAGATGGATTATCCAAAGAAATTGATGAAGGTGGATGAGTGGAGCCAGAAAGCCAGAAACCCTTTTAAAACCCCCAAAATCTTATAAACAGGAAGTGGCTATGCAAATTGATGATTGTGAATTCATTGAAAGTTGGTTTCCGGTTCTCAATTCATTTCCGCATGTAACTCTTTATGTGAGAGACAGATGGGCGTCAAAAGACTTAGGGCAAATGATGAAGGTGAGTGGGAAGCTACAGAGTATCCTATAATTTTCCACTTAACTGACCAATAATACATTAAGATTTTGTGTACTACTGTCATGAGGTAGTGATCAACAAGAAAATGCAGATGCAAATAATAGAAACACTTGTAGCAGAAACTACTGAGCCAGAAGGTGGAGCGATGTCCTCAGCGGAGAAGGAAGGCAGAGCAATGTCCTTAGTGGCATGGAAAAATGAAGCAACGTCCATATAGAACCTTGGCATAGTGGCATCCATGGCAGAGTAGGGAAGCAGAGCTCTTGGCTGCAACAGGAGGTGGAGAAACTTCCTTAGTAGAACAGGGTGGTGAGTGGCATCCTCAGCTGTATAGAGATGCTGAGCAACATCCTCAGTTACGCAGAGAGTCTGAGCATCGTTCTGCATCGACTTTGCAGACTGAACTTGGTTTGCTGTGTCAGCAGACTCGGGCGTGAGCAGAACTTGGTTGTTCCTAACATCAGCTTCAGGCGCGAGCAGAACCTGGTTGATCGTGACATCAGTTTCAGGTGTGAGCAGAACCTGGTTGGTTGTGACGTTGGTTTCAGGCATGAGGAGAACTTGGTTGGTTGTATCAACAGACTCTGGCCTGTCGACCTCGGACAGGAACTCTCAGTACTGCATGTCAATTGGCTAAGGGTAGAACTGCTAATATATACAGTGATTCTGCTTATGCTCATGGAGTGTGTGCCCTACTTGGGGCTGTGAGGAAACAAAGAGGCTTTAGAAAAAGTGATGGGATTCGAATAGAGCATGCTGAACAATTTGACCAGTTAATCTTGTTAAACAACGTGCCAGGATGTTGCGTAGGTCAAACTCAAAGTGTACATAGAAAAGGTAAAATATCAATAGGAATATATTTTAAATATATTTTACTCATATGGATTCATAGGAGTGCTAATAATTGTCATATATTTAAAATATTTAAGATATTTTGTTTTGGATAAACCTTTGTTGGTTGTGTTTGTGTTTGCAATTGTTTGATATCCATGAGATATCCATTAGATCCATGAGATTCTTGTGATTTTTTTTTAAGATTAAAAGGTTAATCAATAAATAAATATTTTCACAGCCCTCTTTGACCATATGTACTAAGGGTGCCAATATGTGTGTGTGTGTATATATATATATATATATATATATATATATATATATATATATATATATATATATATATATATATATATATATATATATATATATGTATGTATGCATGTATGTATGAATGTACAGTGGCAAGAAAAAGTATGTGAACCTTTTGGAATTTCATGGTTTTATACATTAATTTGTCATAACATGTGATCTGATCATCATCTAAGTCAGGGGTACTGACAAATATAATGTGTCTAAAATAATAACACAAATTTAATTCTGATCTTTCATGTCTTTATTGAGAACAACCAAAAAAAAACTCATAGTGCTTGTGGAAAAACTATGTGAACCCTTGAGTTAATGACTTCTTTTAAGCTTTTTTTAAGCTTCTTTTTTTTCCACACCTGGTCTCGTTAAGAAAATGAGTTTGGAGGTGTCGACTACAGCTACTTTGGTTGATAAAAACCCCTCAAACTTTTGGAGTTTGCTCTGCACAAGATGCACACACTTATGTGAGCCATGTCTCGGCATAAAGAGCTTTCAGAGGATCTACGATCAAGAATAGTTGATTTACATAAAGCTGGCAAGGGTCACAAAGTGATTTCAAAGACTTTAGAAATTCACCAGTCTACAGTTAGACAAACATTCTACACATGGAGACACTTTGGAACTGTTGCTACTCCACCAAGAATTGGGCGCCCAGTCAAAATGACACCAAGAGCACATCGAAGACTCATCAATGAGGTAAAGAAACAACCCCGAATGACAGCCAAAGATTTGAAGGCATCATTGGAACTGTCTAACATCTCTGTTCATGAGACTACAATACGAAAAACATTGAATAAGCAGGGTATCTACAGCAGGACACCACGAAGGAAGCCACTGCTTACTAAAAAGAACATTGCTGCACGCCTGTAAAAGAGCACATTGACACTCCACAGTGGTACGGGCAAAATGTTTTTTGGATTGATGAAACTAAGATTGAACTATTTGGAAAAACCATACAGCACTACATCTGGTGTAGAAAGAGCACGGCATATCATCATGAAAACTTCATCCCAACCGTAAAGTATGGTGGAGGAAGCATCATGATTTGGGCCTGCTTTGCTGCATCAGGGCCTGGCCAGCTTGCAATCATCGAGGGGAAGAAGAATTCCCAAGTATATCAGACAGTTCTTCAGGATAATGTGAGAATGTCTGTACATCAGCTGAAACTGTGTAGAAGTTTGGTGATGCAACAGGACAACGACCCAAAACACCGGAGCGAGTCCACAACAGAATGACATCAGAAAAACTAAACCCACCTTTTGGAGTGTCCGAGTCAGAGCCCAGACCTCAACCCAATAGAGATGCTATGGAATGACTTGAAGAGAGACATACACATGATACGTCCAAAGAATATGACCGAGCTAAAGCAGTTCTGCAGGAAGAATGGGCTAAAATTCCGCCTGAACGATGTGCAGGTCTGATCCACAGCTACAGGAAGTGCCTGGTTGAGGTTATTGCTGCCGGGGGGGTCAACCGATTATTAATGCTAAGGGTTCACTTACTTTTTCCACTGCCATTTTGAATGTTGAATGAGTGTATTCAATAAAGACATGAGGGATCAGAATTTTTTTTTGCGTTATTATTTTAGACACATTATATTTGTCAATACCCCTGACTTAGATGAAGGTCAGATCACATTTTATGATAAATTTATGCAGAAAACCATGAAATTCCAAAAGGTTCATATACTTTTTCTTGCCACTATATATATATATATACATATACACGTCTTTTATTTCCAGCAAACTTCTTAACATGTGTAAATATTTGCATTATCATAAAAACAATTCAACAACTGAGACATAAACTGAACAAGTATCACGGACATTTGATGAACAGAATAATACGTCCCTTAACAAAGGTTTCATCAATATCAAAAGTAACAGTCAGTATCTGATGTGGCCACCAGCTGCTTGAAGTATTACAATGAATCTCAATGAATCTCATCCTCATAGACTGCGCTAGATTAGTCAGTTCTTTCTGTGACCCCACTCTGTTACCCCACTCTTTCACCAAGCCATTTGCAAGTTCTGGGGGGGACACACGGTTACATGTATTTTTCCACTGCACAGACAATGAGCTGTCCTTCCTGTCTCCCTGTAGCACTGTCTTACAGTACACAGCCTCTTACATTACATTTACATACAAATCAGATACAATTAATTTAACTTATAAATATATGGTGATTTCTGTAGTATGATGTTCAGATTAGACCTCCAAAGAGTAAGAAGCGTGTTGCTCTGGCAAATGTGCCCTCATGTGTCCCTTCCAGAAGCTCAATTACTTCCTCATCTAATCTAACTCACTGTCTCCAGCATAGCCAAATGGAACAGCCCTCAGTTTCCTTTAGCTGAGTTACATTATGAATGAAGGATTTTTAAAAAGTTGGATGGTGCATACAAGTAGAATGGAAACCTTTAATCCTCCCTCAGTTTGCCCACTCATATCATCCAAATTGACAGGCATGGCTGTGTTTCTGTGTACTCTCTATGCTGCCTCTGGTGACAGATTGGTTGAGACAGTGCGAGTTCACTTCTCAGGTTCACTTGGCTTTTAAAAACCTCCACAGAACTCCAAGTCCAGACACTGCCACAACATATCTGTTGTTTTCCATTTCCCCTTACTCAAGTTCAAATGATCCCAGGGCTAGGGTAATCGATACCAACACTCGGTTCATGGTGAAATTCTACTTTGGGTGGCCCCCAGTCTGTGCAGGAGCTTTGTGTTCATTACTCTAACCATTTCTTTCACATGCTGCAGCGTATTATTAAGTGCAGATGCAGATTCTCATGGAATATAACCTATCATGAAGATTCATTTCAAGCTCATAAGCAAAGAGAAAACGAGATTCTTCGTTGGAGTAAAACCATAAATCACCCCCCAGAATGCCATAAGCAGGTTGAGAAACAACTATCCCCCAGTCATTCAAAAAGACCACCTCTTAGTGGGCTGGAACAATTAAAGTCCTCTCACACTGTGGTTGACGCAAATCGCAGATGAGCCGCACTTTCTCAACCGAACACGAAACGACTGATCGCTTTCAGCGAATTTATGCCTGCACGATAGGTAGCGCTGACCGAGAATGCGTTTTACGATTGCACACTAGGTGGTGCAACCCACTATTCAGTTGACCAGCCTATTGTCTTCGACCACCGAGAAGAAGAGTCACATAAATGTTGTCGTGTCACACCACAACACAAACTGTTAAGAAGCACAGAAACTAACTTTTCTTGTTTTATGTGTACCCAGACAGTAAGGCAGAAAGTTTTTTGTGTTTTTTGAACAGCACCATCAAGCTGTTTTAGTATGAATTAAATAATGTGAAATAATAATGCAATAACACAGTAGTGGGACAAAACTTGATGGTGGACAACTTTGATAAATGAAGTTACAGTTCAGCTCTTACTATCCCGTTATATTTATTACTGAGATATAATGATAAATAACAAATGACATACGGAGTCTTTTTTTTTTTCTGCTACAAAAAGTCAGACTGTAACATTATTAAAAAAAATATCTGTTTGCATTCAAATAAATATGAAGTACTTCAGTAAGAAATATAATTTATAATATGGCATGTGATAACGGTTTATTTATATCTCCATGGTACGCGCACTTGTTTGAGTGTGTGTGTGTGTGTGAGAGAAAAAGAGAGAGAGAGAGAGGGAGAGAGAGAGAGAGAGTCAGAGCACGTATACTGAGAAAACGGCACCCTTTAATGCATAAGTAACTGATGCACACCATTTTATAGGTAAAAGGCCAATTGGATGGAAACAGGCAGGAGACAGCAAATATCGCAAACAGAGTCTGCAGAGAGCCTCCAGAGCCAGAAAGTTCTCCCTAATCGACATCTGCGGGGAGATCACATCTGCTCAGAGACCTAGCCGAAAGCCACCGCAAACTCTTCAAACCTTCCACCTACCAGACTCCATTCCATTCATCATTCCAATTGGTCTTCTGAGACGCCACTAAAATTCCGACCAGACAATTGACGAATAACCATTTGCGGGAATCCCCTCAACACCACAATTTAACCAGGAAATCCCCTCAATAGGCAAGTGCAGTACCTCCAAACTCTAGCTAAACTGGTGTATAATAATATGTTTAAAGCCCGTCTAAACGAAGCGAAAGTAATCTTAATAAGTTGATGGGTTGTTCAGGTCATGGTCTGTGAAATAACATACAGTGCTATAAACTCAGAACTTCATTTCACTCTGTCGAGAAGCCATCATCACCGCAGATGGTGCATGTGTGTGCGTGTTTATGTAGAATAGTTTAATAAAGTCTCATCTGTTCTTAAAGATAAGTGTCTTATTGTTTACAAAGTCTACTGCCTTGAATTGCCGATCTTGCTTTCAATGCTCTTAAAATAATATTTCACTATATTTAGGATATTATTGACGGTGGCCATGGAGGTCATATCTACTGCATAATTAATAAATAAATTAAGTAATAAATAAGTTCAATTTATCGCTAGACGAATAGTTGATCAGAAATACTAAATTAGCGAAAGTTCCCATTCCGGTCTGATCTGCTAGTTTCTTCCCCATAGTCGGTGGAGAATACAACAACTTAATCTAATCAGCTTCTTTTCTCTACAACAGTCAGAACTGGAGAAGAATAGTCTGTAATTTAGAACCAAAACTGTCTAAAATATCTAGTCAGTTCAAACCACCCAAGTCTCATGTTTTGATTAAAACATTCAGAAAAAAGACAAATCAGTATTATCTCATTCTCAAGCTCTGTAAAATATACTGAAAAAAGCACTGCAAACTGAGTTAGAATGTTAATTGTGCCTGCACCAAAGTTCAATCATATTAGAAACAAACAAACAAACAAACAAACAAACAAAAAAGGATAGAACAAAAGAAAGCATGGTAAGGATATGGACATTTTTTCCACAAACTTATCCTGCTTGTCATCTGTCTTGGGGAAGTTCTGGATATCATTCTCCAGCCTCTGGATCTGACACTCCATTGAGTCCAAACTGGCTTTCAGGGTCTGAGCAGACACTGAAAAAGAGGATAATTTTATGAGATAGTGGTCAGGGACAATATTCTGAGATAGCATGCTATATACAGCAGTGCTTGAAAGTCTGTGAACCCTTTAGACTTTTCCATATTTCTCCATAAATATGGCCTAAAACAACATCATATTTTCACACCTTTTCAAGTCGATAAAAAGAGAAACCAATTCAATAAATGCAACAAAATATTATACTTAATATTATTATACTTAATATTTAATAAGCAAAATGATCCAATATTACATATGTGAGTGGCAAAGGTATGTGAAACGCCCATGTACAGCAATAACTTCACCGAAACATTTCTAGTAACTGTTGATCAGTCCTGCACATCAGCTTGGAGGAATTTTAGCCCATTCCTCAGTTTAGAACGGCTTCAACTATGGGATGTTTGTAGGTTTCCTCTCATGAACTGGGTGCTTCAGGTCCTGCCACAACATTTCTATTGGATTAAGGTCAGGACTTTGACTTGGTCATTCCAAAACATTAACTTTAACCATTCTTTAGAGCAACTTGTGTGCTTAGAATCGTTGTGTTGCTGCATGCCGTACTTTCTCTGGAGTTTCAGATCACAGAAAGGTGTCCTGGCATTTTCCTTTAGAATGTACTGGTATACATCAGAATTCATTGTTCCATCAATGAAGGCAAGTTTTTCTGGCCCAGATGCATCAAAACAGGCCCAAACCATGATGCTACCAGCATCAAATATTATTACAAATAAACTCTTATTAGAACACAATGCATGTACAGTTAATGGGTCAGTGGGCCCATTATCTACTTTATTTACATTTACTCTCCTCCACTATAAAATCCCACTAGCTGTTTAAGACTTTTTTTTAAGTAAAGGGAAATGCTTGTGTGTGTTCAGGTGCAAGTCGGTGTCAGAAGTGAGTTCATGCATTGATAAAAGGCCTAAGGCTGAAGGGATCGTCATAATCAAATCTGCTTCATTAATTGGCAAATAATCACTGTTTACTGATTTTCACTGCACTGTGGCTCCCCGCTTTCTCATATCAGAACTTTCAAGTTCAGACTTCAAAGTATATACAGTGTCTTGGGGGATAAGTAACGACTCTGAAGCAGCTGCAGCTCCATGCTGTGATCACAGTATTGCTTTAGCATTATTGATACAAACATGCCAAATAACCACTGTTAAGGAATCCTTAGTGGGACTCACAGAGTGTCCACAGAGTTGCCTTCTTTAGATGCATTTCAGCTGGGCCTTGTCCCAAATCTTGTTTATCCATTAAATAAATCTTATAGATAATATAAGTACATGAATTTACGTTTTTCAATCTGGTCACATTTCTTTCTGCCGAGCCATTGTAGTAGCGGAGAAGGACAAGAATAAATAAAATAAATCAGATTATGCAACAAAGAAGAAACAAAGAAACATTCAGAGTGATTTTACTGACTCAAAAACAATACATTTTTACCTCTCTTTAATTTAAGAACAAAATATAGAGGTAGAAATAAACTTGGATAATGTGAAAGGTCGAGGCTGTGTCATTAGATTTGTGCTGGAGAAAGACAAAAACCAGGGATTTACTGTCCCCTAATCGAACTTCACAAAGCCAGGGTTAATGCTTTCAGATCAGACCTGGCACTCACATAGCGTTCCTCAGCAGAGCCAGTGAGACCTGGTCTGAGACCAGCATAAAGCCTTTAAAGTCAATACTCAGGGATAAGATGATTATAAAATATGGGAAAGAATGAAAGGCAAATAAAGACAATTATTTTGAAGAGAAAAGAAATTAAGCTGTGGATATAAGTATCAGAGGTGTGTGCAAATTTTTCATTGGGCCAACTGCTGTACCACCACATCAGCACTAGCAGGATACCAATGCCTAAGCTAAACATGTCAGGAAAAAGCAGAATTTCTACAAATAAAATAAACAGAAATATTTATCACCAAAAAAAATGTTTTGGACTGTAGTACATTGGTCTGCACAGCATTATGACATGAGTATGACATCTGGCTAAGACACTAAATGCTCTAGTTTAACACTGGACCTTCATAACACAGAAAACAGAACACTGAAATCTGAGTGGTTTCATGCTCTTTCCACACTTCACCACAACCCTCTTGGTCATCTGAGAGTTCATTTCATTTATTTTTTTTTATCCCTAACCATTAAGAGACATGCAAGAAGTCAAATATTCACAGTAAACCTGCATAGTCATCCATCCATCCATCCATCCTCTAGCGCTTACTCCTTTTCAGGGTCACGGGGAACCTGGAGCCTATCCCAGGAGGCATCGGGCACAAGGCGGGGTACACCCTGAACAGGGTGCCAGTCCATCACAGGGCACAATCACATACACACTCACACACTCATTCATACACTACGGACATTTTAGACACACCAATCAGCCTACCATGTATGTCTTTGGACTGGGGGAGGAAACCGGAGTACCCGGAGGAAACCCCCACAGCACGGTGAATAAAATAAAATACTCAGTCAAAGAAATACTGTGTGTAAATGGCTCCTAATTACACAGTATGTTTATGGATCAGTTTCAGCATTTCGCCAATAATTTTGATTTTTTTTTTTTTTTTATTCATTCATTTATTTATTTTTGTCAGCTGTTATATTTAAATTTTTACTATGGAAAGCTGTGCTGGGAGCTCTAGCAAAAAAGTACATCCTTCTGCAGTATCCTTATAGGTGCTTCTGGTAGTAGACAGGAGTCAGAATGGGCACTCTGACTGGTCTGTCGCTCCCGAGCCTGATACGCAGCCAGCTGCGATGCACTGTGTGTTTAACACCTTTCTATCATAGCCAGCATTAACATTTTCAGCAATTTGTGCCACAGTAGATCTTCTGTGGGATCGGACCAGATGGGCTAGTCTTCGCTCCCCAAACACATCAATGACCCAAATGACTCTGTTGCCAGTTAACCGGTTGTCCTTTCTTGAACCACTTTTGGTAGGTGCTAACCAGTGGAAACACCCCACAAGACCTGCCTCTTTGGAGATGTTCTGACCCAGTCTTCTAGCCATCTTAACTGAATTTCTTTAGAATCTATTTCTATTTCTTACTTGAATGAATGTTACTGTGAAAACATTGCAAATCCACAAACCATATGAATATAATTACTGGTACTGGTTAATTTTTGGTTATTCATTATTTTAATTTCCAGGAAATACCTTTTTAGCTTTGTAATTATTACAAGTGTTTATATACGCAATGATTATTTTAAGGGTAAAAAGGTTGGAATCCTTAAGGATATATAGTCATGTGAAACTATAAGTACATCATATCGAATTTTTTATTTACTTTTATTTTTATTTATTACTATTATTATTACTTTTACATATTTGGACCAGCAAACATTTGATACTCTTTGAAATAGTGCCTATTAATAAAGGTGGCAGTAAGTAGTAGGTTGTAGTAATTTTCACAATTTAAATAAAAATAAATAAATAAATAAATAAAACAAACAGATCAGTCACAAGGAAAAAAGTAAGTACACCCCTAAAAAAATCCATAAAATTAGAATCAGGTGTTCAGTAATGAGAACTTGCTCAGGGAGTGCAGGTGGAACCTGTCTTATTTAAACCCCTCATATTTAGGGTCTGGTGTTCCCTTTGCTTTTGAGGTGTGTGGTGTCATCATGCCAAAATCAAAAGAGTTCTATAAGGCCTTCAGAAAAAGGTTGTGGATGCCTATAAGTCGTCTGGCAATAGATATAAAAAGATCTCAGAAGTATTTGAAATACATCATTTCACTGTAAGGAAAATAATCTACAAGCAAATTCGGCCCAAGAGCAGACCGTCTGATGCAAAAAGAATTCTCCAAGAACCCCAAAATTTCATCATAGGATCTGCTAGTAAGTCTATCAACTATTGGTGTCAAAGTGCATGCTTCTACAATCAGAACGTGATTGCATAAATTTGACCACATTATAGCAAGACTACAGTTTGCCAATGAGCATACAGGCAAAGACCAGACCTTTTGAAATAATGTGCTCTGGTCAGACGAATCAAAGATAGAGTTGCGGTGGCAGAAATGTTATGGTTTGAGGTTGCTTTGCTGTCTCAGGGACTGGGCAGTTTGCATTCATTGATTCAACTATGAATTCTGCATCATATCAAAGAGTGCCTGAAGATAATGTGAGGCCATCTGTCCAAAAGTTGAAGATGAACTAAAAGTGGGCCTAAGACCCAAGGATAATGATCCTAAGCACACTAGCAAATCCTCCATGAAATGGCTGAAAAAGAAGAAATGGAGGGTTATGGAATGGCCTAGTCAAAGCCCAGATTTGAATCCCCTTTAAATGTTGTGCATACATCTTGCAACTGAAAGAATATCGCATGGAAGAGTGGTCTAAAATTCCAGCAAGCCTGCTGTACAATTATGCAAAATGCCCACAAGAAGTTATTTCTGCTAAAGGGGGAAATACTAGCTTCTGTGGCCAAGGGTATTCTTACTTTTTCCACAGAAGAATATCATATCTTGTGATATTTCTGTTAAATAAATGATTCAAAAAGTACATTTTCCTTATGGTTTAGTTCCAATATGTCAACTTCAATAATAGGCACTGTTTCAAAGATGATCCAATGTTTGCTTGTACAAATATGTCAAAAAAAAAAGACAACAACAATTTCCATGGGTTGTACTTATTTTTTCACACAGCTGTACATGCTTTAAAATTAGTTATCCAAGCAGAACCTTGTAATCCTTATATATGCAGTAAAAATATTCAATAACCATAAAGAGTAAATATAAAAGTATAAGCAAAAAACAATGGTGGGGGCGAATGGAGAGAGATCCTAATAACACATATGATAGAAAGAGATTAATCCAAATTTCTGAAACAAACAAACAAACGTAACCCTCAAGCAGGTCAGGCTAAGACAATCGAATATAGATTACGTATTCGCATTCATGTCACATCAACAGTTCTCATAAAACACAAACACCAGCGAGACCGGTCTATATCTTCTGCCAGCTATCAAGCATGTGATATGCAATTGTCAGCTTGTGACTTCTCTCACGCTCTCACTGTCTGTCTGTCTGTCTGTCTGTCTCTCTTTGAAACAGGCATTCACAGGGGAAGGAAGGGGTTGCTATAGAGGCAGCAAGGATGGGGGGGGGGGTTGCTAGAAATAAAAAGCTACCCTCAGGATCCTATACACACTGTTGGACTGGTGATAAGACCACTTCATTATGAGCCACTCCACACCCCAATGACACTCTTCCACCAGCGAAGCATCTAAATTATGGAGACAATTATTAATTTGAGCTTGCAGATAGAATGGTGAGACATATCAGTAAGGGTACACAGAAAGGAGCACTAAGAGATCCTTCAGTGGGCAATAGACAACAAAACTGTGTTGGTGACACAAAAGACTCAACTGAAGAAAGTGAAATATATGTGCAGAATTCAAGTCATGTAATGTCTGAAATTGTGTTTTGGCAGCCGGTAGACACATCAGAAGGCCACAAATTCAGCAGTTCAGAAGAAATATAACTGATGGAGACAGAGAGGAAAGCCATAATGAAATTACTAAAATAAAATTGGTTTTGGTATTACTGGTGTGATTCATGGATCTCTGCTATGCTTAAGTATCTCAAGAGGTCATTCAAGCTGTACAACTGTCTATATCCAACCATCCATCTTCTACCACTTACTCCTTTTCAGGGTCACAGGACAACTGTCTATATCTGATACTTAAATGGAACAACCATCGATTTTAGACCATGATGGCAAGAGAACGAGATCCAAACCCTTCGAAAGAGGTTTCATTAATAGGGAACAGATTACAGGAGCTTCAGTCACAGACACTGCTTAACTGCCCAGTATTTCAATAGGAACTTTTTTGACATTCTTGAACGTTCTTCAAGAATGTCAATCTAGAAATTGAATCTTGAAAATGTAAGAATCAATGTCATGGTGCACTTACGCTTGTGATGGCCTGACGACTTACTAACATACTTATTTTCTTTGTCACCTGTCTGGAGGCACAGAAGCAAAGTTGGCAGTGCAGCGGTGTATGATGAATTTTTTTTTTTTCCAAAATAAATTTAAAAAAGGCACACTACATAAGAACAGGCTGACCATCTCAAGACTACAGGAGAGAGGAGGCTGCAGATGCAGCAGTGTGTGTGTGGGTCAATGTGCAAAAACTGAGACAGATGGCAGTGCTTGAGGATTTACAGGTAAGCATGATCTTTTTTTTTTTTAATCAGCTGATTCATTATCCATTATTATTCATTAGCCACAAAGCCCTGGTATGAGCATCTGCTTTCCATGGGTTGTGCATTTTATAATTTCATAGTCCTAGATGGATTTTCCTGCAATCTCAGTTAATATCTTCATATACTGAGAGAATAGCAAACCTTGAGAGAATTAAAGATTAAATTGATATGCTGTGCAGTTTTGCCCAGCTTGAATCTACTGTATATGTTTAACAAGTTCACATTATAAAATATGAATGAACCTCTTGGAGGGTCTCGATGCTTGGAATGGAGGAGATGCTTCCTTATTGCTCTACTTGAATTTAGAAATGAGTCTGCTTTATGAAAAATGTCATAACTCAAAGACTGAAAATGTCACAGACAAAAAAAAAAAGGCATATGTATGGATTACAAATAATGATGCGCAACAATCTGCTATGACTGAACTGTGATTAATAACCATTCATTTTGAGTAATGCTGGAAAACATCTGGGAACGAGAAGAAAAAAAAATCCGGTTGATGAAAGTCAAAATTTTATTTAAGGGAAAAAAAGCTGGAGCGATCGCGGGTGGCTCTAAAGGCTAAGTAAGTGGCCACTGAAGGGCAGGTTGATTCGTCTTCACACTCATTTGTGACTTCAAAGTTGTACTTATCTCATGCTGTAGCATATTTCACTCACAGGTCCCTGACATTTGAACCAGAAAAGTTTGCCTCCGGTTCCCATTCCTGCTTGCATAAGTAAGCCTGTCACGGGCCATTTGCCTGTAAATGGCATGTAAGCATGATGTTAACACAATTCAGAAACAGAATTGGACATTATACATTTATCAATGTCAAATAAGATATGGAATGAACAATGATACAATTATAGAGTCTAAAGACAATTTTTAAATTCACCACACCACTCCCATAAAGCAAAAAACTTACAAAGAAAGCAAAAACGTACAAAGCACACACATACATATGCACAATGTATGCCTAAAAGGTGTCACAGTAACCTCCTTTACCAACTAGGAAGACTTTCATCTTTCAACTTTCATCTCTCAGTATTTTTGAGTGCGATCTAAACTCTTCAGTTTTGTAAGAAAACACTTCCCCTTGGAGAAGTTTTATTTAGTGTCCATGCTCGTGTCATGTATAAAAACATGCAATTTTTCACATAAACTACTTTTTTGGGTATTGTTTAGGTGGGGATGAGTGTAGTTTCATAACCAATGTTTATAGGACAGGGAACATTCAAGGCGCAGGGTATATAATATCTGCAATCAGTCTACATCGATGTCTTTATATACGAGTGTGTTTCTGAATCTTTTTGGGGTCGAAATGGAAGTCGTAATCTTCCATTAGTTTTCCATTTGGTCTGAGCAGTGGGTCTGCCTCTTGCCCACCCATATGAGATGGACACTATGTGCACATTCATGATTCATTGCCTAAAGTGCACCTCAAAATGGCACACTAGCTAACCCAAGTGCAGCATTATTAATTAATATCTAAAATACTCAAAGTGTAGTCATATAATGTTCACAGGTATTGACTTTAGTATTGACAGGAAAAGATTTTAGAGCTTTGAGTCATGACTGACTTCGCTACCATTTGCTAGCTAGCGGACATTTTCCATCATTTTGTCGTTGTTATTTATTAATTTTCCATGTGATTCATTTTCATGTGATTCATAATCGAGCGATTCCTTTACAAGTGATTCATTTACTAGTTTGCTTCTCTTACAATCCAGTTTAAGACTGTGATATTACAAACGTCTTTCCAGATTATTACTTGCTACACTGTAGGAGATAACCCCAGTAAAATTGCCTGAATTCTATAACATCATTTGTTCACCATGTTAGGTTTAAATCCTCTAAAAACAGGTTTGCAATTGAATAACAAATAATGTAACAGTGTAGCACGTAAAGCAGAGGAAATAACACTAATAAAATTAAATAAACATAAACTCTAATCCAGTCAGGGCATCATTAATACAGAAGTAAAAATTTTCCAGCATTTTAATGAAAGTGTATGCAAACACTGTTTAGGTAGCTGTGTATAGTACCAAGTGAAAATATAAACAGCAGTCACCATTTACACTCAACACCACCGGTTTTTGAAAGGAATACAATCACTGGTGTGTATACTTTTCATCTATCTCTACCCATCTGAACAATTGCTCTTATATCCTCTTATATCTGTTCTTATGTACTTTTATTTTTATAGAAGTACACAAGCAATGTGACTACCTAAACTTAGCAAGATATTTTGAGTGTTTGCTAAGGCCATACAGTCAACAAATTATTATGAAATTGAGCTATTGTTATCTGCCTTGTTTCACTTCATTCATGTATGTTGGTTTGGAAGTTACAATATCAGTAAATTGAGCCAACTTAGACATCAAAATGAGCAAAATACTGGAAAAACGGCAAAGAACTCCGTGATGAGGGTTCGTTAGTACAGATCAGAGCAGAACAAGACTTCGCTTTGCTACACAACTGTCAAGAGGTTCAGGTATGTGTTGGAACACATGTATGCATTCTAGAGGCCCAACTGTCATGATAGAAGTGGTCAATCATCTCATCACACCCTTTTATTTATCGCCAAATAACTCCTATAAAAATCGTAAAGAAAATGATTGTAAAAATGACAGAATATTACTCCCTAATATAATTTGGCTCGATCATCCAGAGTACGTTGTGCACTGGAAACGTTGACCACCTCTACCTGAAGTACACATTCATGGAAGTTTCCTGATATTTACATATGAGTTTTTGTTAAAACAGCAACAACTTCGGACATCGCACCTTTCGTTTGAACCCACCCATTTTTCATGTCATCAAAAGCTGAAAATTTAAAAAAAAAAAAAAAAAAAAAAAAAACGAAAAAAAAAAACAAAAGCTGCTCAAAAAAACGAAAGATTGATGACTGGATGAATCCATTGTTTCTTCCATCCATTCCTCCTTCCTTTCTTGCTTCTGTCCCACTCCTGCCTATGGACGGCATACAGATTTACCGAACAAGCAAGTAAGTTAATTGGGCTCAGGGTGCCAAGCATGTATTGAGTTCATCTGCTGTCTACAGTGCTAAGGGAAGGTGGGCTGTCAAGGTGGGCTTTTCTTTGTGAGCTTTTCTCACTGCAATATCATTCACGTGTCTCCATTACAGTGTGTGTTACTACAGAAACACACCAGTGAGAAATGTGTTTGAGCAGATGTAATAAAAATGATCAGCAGAATGTTTACCCCTGCAGGTATTGTAAATGATAAATTCAATTGGAGACAAACAGCTGGATGCTGAAGTTGTAAGACTTCAGAGATTAATGAGTTTTCTGCTGGAAAACGCAACTTCTGTTTTCTGCTTTTATACAGTATATATATATATATATATTTGCAGTGGGGAAAATACTCTCCTGATTGCTGTGACTGCATCTTGTTTAATATTGGCTTTGCAGAACTCTATCCATAGGAGGTGTAAAGAATCCAATTTCTCTTGATAAACTGTATAAGCTGATGGTATATGATGGAGTAAAACCTTCTCTGTTCCTGATTCATGATTTAGATTGGTATTTTTTATTGTTGTCTGTCAATGTTGACAGTAAATTTGAGTTGCATATCTCTGATTGAGTGTAAATTAACAAAACAACAACAACAAAACTAATTCCAGGCAAGAGAAGACTGAAATAGAGAAAAACATTAGGAAAACACATACATTAGGAATTATACTACAGATGAAGTGTAATCTAGTGAGTGTAAATTTGCCGTGTCTTTTTTGAGGACTTTGTTGAGGATGCAACACTTTTCTTACTGCAAACAAACAAAAAAAAGAATCCATCTGTATCCAGCAATAATTAAAGTACAATCAGTCGAGCTTTATAAGGGAGTCTGAGATGATTTTATGGCCCTGTTCTTCATATACTTCATGGACAGGGAGTGCAGTGATGGGGAAATCACATGTGATTGTGGGCAAGGCGTCAAAAATAATCTATTCAAAATCTGTTTCTATGCCTATCACTGGTTGGTGGAGGCATTATCATAAAAAAAAAATAATAATTTATTGCACTTTGTTTTTTATTTAGTACTGCCCTGAATAGGTTATTCCACATAACAGATGTTACATACAGTCCACAAGACACAATAATAACTGAATTTACAAAAATAATCAGTTCAAAAGTTTAGATACACTTGATTGTTTATACTGCGAGTTGTTTTTTAGATTCGCAAAGTTTTGTGGGGGTTTTTTTGCGCCTTTTTGCAGAAGACTATTTGAATTGGAATTAAATTGCAATTGCACAGCCTTTCGCAGTAATGTTTGTTGGCAAATTAAACCTTTTACCTATACTCATGTTCGATGCACGTAAATCGAGGAGGGCTTTGGCTGAATGCGCGTTGTGATGAATCCTGAGAAAATCTGTGGTAATTTTGAATCATTTCAAATTGCTCTAAGTACTGTCCTGGAGGGTTTGATACATTAAGAGCCAGGGAGTAAATTTTGAAGTTTGAGTAAATTACCGAGGTAGCAAAAATAAATTTTCAGATCAGGCTTATCTCTATAATCCCTTTAAGAGTGTGTGTGCTCCTAATCTCAGCTCGTTACCTGTATAAAAGACACCTGGGAGCCAGAAATCTTTCTGATTGAGAGGGGGTCAAATACTTATTTCCCTCATTAAAATGCAAATCAATTTATAACATTTTTGACATGCGTTTTTCTGGATGTTTTTGTTGTTATTCCGTCTCTCACTGTTCAAATAAACCTACCATTAAAATTATAGACTGATCATTTCTTTATCTGTGGGCAAACGTACAAAAATCAGCAGGGGATCAAAATCTTTCCCTCATTGTATGTACTCTACTGAACTATTACCTCCTCTCAATAATGAAGAACACAACACACATAGGATTGGACCGTGGAGGACTGGAGTAAGGATATCTTCTCTGAGGAGTCAAATTTTCAGCTTTGCCTAACACCTGGTCATCTAATGGTTAGACGGAGAACTGGAGAGGCCTACAAGCCACAGTATCCCACACCCACTGTGCCATTGGGTGGAGGATCAGGGATGATCTGATTTGTCTTTGTGAAGGATGCATGAATCAAACAATGCACAAGGTTGTCCTGGAAGAAAACTTGATTCCTTCTGCTATGAATATGTTCCCCAACTCTGAGGATTGTTTTTTTTCCCAGCAGGACAATGATCCATGCCACACAGCCAGGTCAATTAAGGTATGGATGGAGGACCACCAGATCAAGACCCTGTCAGGGCAAGCCTAATTTCCAGACCTGAACACCACTGAAAACCTCTGGAATGTGATCAAGAGGAAGCTCAAACAAAGCTGAGGTGCTTGAATTTGTTTGCCAGAAGTGGCAGAAAGTCACCCAACATCAATGTGAAAGACTGGTGGAGAGCATGACAAGACGCATAAAAGCTGTGATTGAAAATTAGGGTTATTCCACCAAATATTGATTTCTGAACTAAAGTTAAAACATTAGTATTGTTTAATAATAATAATAATAATAATTATTATTATTATTATTTCTTTGCATTATTCGAGGTCTGACAACACTGCATCTTTTTATTATATTGAGCAGTTTGTCATTTTCTCCAAATAAATGCTCTACATGACACTATTTTACCCATGTCATGAGTCCCCCTTTGTGCGCCGCACTATAGAATATGCGAGTGTGCGCGCATGAGCGGGTGTGCGAGCACCTGCCTCTCTGTTGCAGACAGCAGTGACACTTCGACATGTGCATAAACACGTGTCTTTTGTTATTGTTGTTGTTGACATCATGTCTATGCCCCGTCTTGTCATGTGTCATCAGGTCCTGATACCGGTATATATACCGTGAGCCATGCTACACACAACGCGGGTAATTAGATATAGATGTAGATATAGATAAGACTAGATTATAGATCTAAAGAGTCTTTGTTTCATGCCATGTTTCATAGTTCATGTCATAGTCATAGTCCATGCCATGGTTAATGTTTCGTTTATGTAATTAGCATAGCATAGCATAGTTAGCTTAGTACATTGAGTTTATGTTTCATGTTTCTTGTTTCTTTTCTGTTTGATCTCCTCGTTCTAAATAAAGGTCTCGTCCACACTGAAATTGCATCCGTCCTTTCTCCGCTACGTCACGATTCGTGACAGAATTACCCCCCGATTCATGGATGCAGCACGAGGACGAGAGAGAAGGCACACTACGGAAACCGGGGAAGTGAAAAGACCATACCGTATCGGGGCACGCTCGGATTACTGCCCGCGTTGTTCATCCGTACAGTTTCCCCAGAGGTATGACATCGAGCTTCTGTTAGAGACAGCGGGATGGGGGAGCTACCCGCTGGAGTTTCTGATGAGCTGTATTTTTGCAGCCTGGCCTATCCTAAGCCTTCTAAGAGTCAATGGATTGGGTTCTTGATGTCAAGATTTTGTGGTCCGGCGCGTGACTGGGTGGAGCAGCTGGTGAGTACTGGGTCGCCAGCCCTCCATGATGTCACACTGTTTGCAGAACTTTTATGGATAAGTTCTCACAACCCGGACAACTGCATGGTCTTGACTTACTGGGGTGGAGAGTTAGTGGACAGCCCCAGCCGGACCCGCTATTCAACATTTATTATGAGGAGATAGATAGGGCAATCACCGCTCATCCAGTGAAGCGAGTTCTGCCCATATCCAAGTCCACGCCAAGTCCAAGCCCAGTCTCGAGTCCAAGCCCAGTCTCGAGTCCACGTCCCGGCCAAGTCTCAAGTCCACATCCCAGCCAAGTCCCAAGTTCAAGTCTCGGCCAAGTCCAGGCCAAGTCCAAGCCCAGTCTTGAGTCCAAGTCCAGTCTCGAGTCCACGTCCCGGCCAAGTCTCAAGTTCACGTCCCGGCCAAGTCTCAAGTTCAAGTCTCGACAAAGTCCCAAGTTCAAGTTCAAGCCACGTCTCAAGCCCCAGCCACGTCTCAAGTCCAAGTCCAGGCCAAGTCCCAGCCTCGTCTCAGGTCCCAGTCCAGTCTCAAGCTCCTGCTGTCCAAGTCCAGTCTCAAGTTCTCGCTGCCCAAGTCAAGTCTCAAATCTCTGACGTCCAAGCCCAAATCAAATATCAAGTCTCTGACGCCCAAGCCAAGTGTCAGACGTCCAAGCCCAAATCAAGTCTCAAGTCTCTGCCGTCCAGGTCAAGTCTCCAGTCTCTGCAGTCCAGGTCAAGTCTCAGGCTCCTGATGTCACGTCCAAGCCTGCTGATACACACCGCCAAGTTCAGCTCACACCCGAATCTGCTAAAGCTGGCACAGAATTTTTTTTTGGGGGGCAACGAGGACAGCAGAGCTCCAGCCTGAGACCTATGGGGAGGTCAGCTGTGGACGTCGCTCAGTCTCCAGGTTCAGCTGAGGTCATTGCTCAGTCTCCAGGCTTAGCTGAGGTTGCCGCTCAGTCTCCATGTCCAGCTGAGGACGTCACTCAGCCTTCCTGCACCGCTGAGTACGCTGCTCTGTTTGACTGCTCTGCGGTGGACGGTATTCCGTTCGCCTGCCCCACAGAGTACAGTGCTCTGCTTTCAGGCCCCGCCGAGGACGTCGCTCTGCTTTTATACTCCGCCGAGGACGTTGCTCTGCTTTCCTGCTCTCCGGAGTACATCGCTCTGTTCCCGTTTGGCCAAGGATGTCGCTCAGCTTCCCAGCTCCGCCTAGAACACCATGCGGTTTCTTCCTGGCTCTGCTTGGGACATTCAGCCCAGGGGGCTGGGGCCGCCAATGAAGTGGGAGGACTCTTGGCACTCCGGGAGGAGTGCCTTGGGGGGGGGGGGGGTTCTGTCACGAGTCCCCCTTTGTGAGCCGCGCTATAGAATATGTGATGGCTTCAAAATAATGAAATGAAATTAAAATTCTATGTTTGGTGACTAAAACGTTTGCACAGCACTGAACAATTGCATGCTTAGCAGTTCTATGGACAGGCATGTGTCATACGCTTATTATGTCACTTACAGGTAAGCAGATAAAATCTTTCAAGTTGCTGTTATCTCTCAATATGAATATGAAGTCCAAAGAGCTGTTACTGACAGTGATGTAAGCCATCATTAAGCTGAAAAATCAAAACAAACCCATCAGAGAAATAGAAAAAACATTGGGTCTGCTCTCATGATGCTCAGAGAAGACAACATTAGATCTTCAAAAATGAGAATATTTCAAATGACCACCTCATTAACAAAAGGGGTTAAACTGAATGACATTAATTTACATTTTTATGAGAAACAGTCATTCCATCTCAAGTGGTCCAATACAGGTTTGACAACTTCAAAATTATTGGACCACTTGAGATGGACTGACCCAAAAGCCTGCAGTTGTGTAGGGCTATAGGGATATTCTAAGACTGTGATAGAATCTATGACTTTTGTCATATTAGTCACAGCATAAGGAGAGTAAGAGCAAATGAGCAGACAGATTGCTCTCTGTCAACTGCATTTTAAAAGCGTACAGACTGTGTTCTATAGGAAGATTTCTCTACCTGCAAAATACAACACAGCTCCTGCTGTGCTTGGTCCTCCTTCCTCTGATTAATATGCACAAGTCATGGCTTTCTATTCCCAAATCAGTTTTCCAATTTCATATGCAAATATGAAGCACTCAATTTTAATATATTTGAAAGTAAGTCATTCTGTACTGCTTCATTTCACAGGACAAGACACAACCTGATCCTCGCATCAAAGTCTGACACTTTTTCATATTCCTAAAGTTAAAGATGCAATGTCTATTGGGGGAGCTGTCCAGCCTATATAATGAGTTTTTCCCCCTCTAATTTAATTCAAGCAGCAGCAACAATCATTGATATAATTTTGTCGTACAGACATAGCTCATGTCACTGAACTAGTGAAATAAGGCTAAGTTCCATGGCTTGCCATGGCCTAGGCAATATTCCTAACATTGGACCTGTGACAAACAAGCTCTCAGAACCAGAGCTATGAAGTCATCAGAACCAGTTGAGAAGCAATTTGCAACATGTGACTGACATTTTGTCATAGAATATTAGAAATAATCTTAGTGAATTCAGCAACACTGTTCTGTCCTAAGCACCCAATACTGAATAATGATCAAATCTCAATGAATAAGTTCCCATGTTATTTCCAGAGACAAATACATATTGGCTATCTGGCAACATAACATCAGCATATGAGATGACAACAGCTAAAAATAACACAAACTCTTAAGCATTACATTATGTAAGTGTGGCAGTGGTGGAATAGCATGTCAGCTGTGGACAGAGAGGAGACAGCAGGAGGTTGAACTGGCAGGTAACGTGTGATGGTTCTCATCTGTGTCTTATTACCTTCAGTATACTTATGTGTGTTTCTTTGTGCTTTCAGGGACTTCTGTGAGCCAGAGACAAAGAGAGAGAGAGAGAGAGAGAGAGAGACAGAGTCTCATAGGTGGTGGAGTTTTGGAAAGTGCACTGAAAAGTGCTGTGGGAAAAAAATTAAATGAAAAGTGAGCCAGGGGCTCTCCTGAAATTCATACACACCGGTTTCTACAGTAAGGGATATAACACGACAGGGCAGGCTGTCATAGGAAAATAATCAATGATGGGGTGATGTGATTGGACCAACACAAAGCAGAGGGCCATTCTCACCCTAAACTGAGATTATTATTCGCATATACATTGCATGGCCAAAAGTTTGTGGACACCTGACCAACACAACAATACATTCCTTAAACTGCTGCCACAAAATTGAAAGCATGTTATCGTATAGGGCGCATTTGTATGAATGCCAGGCCTTCTTGCCCAACATCAGTGCCTGACCTCACTACAGACACATACCAAAATCTAATGAAAAGCCATCTCAGAGGATTAGAGGTTATTATAACAGGAGATCAGGGACTAAATATGCAAAGGGATGTTCAACAATAGTTAATTATTACAATGTTTATCGATTAAATTAGGACATATCATACATTTTATTAATTTAAAGTTACATGATAATGTGGTAAGTAAGTTCATGTTATTTCTTATATATTACCTTATGACAGCTATACCAAGCCACATAGGTCGTTCCATGACCAGCCTAACTTTTTCTCTCTTCTGAAGATAATAAGACAATAATTGAATCTTGTCTTGAACCTTGTCACTGAAAAACTGTAAAGCCCTGCATCCTAAAGGAAGTGCTTTATCACTGACTTTTACAAAGAGCTGATACTGGAGACTCCTTTTAGAAATGGTAATAAATGTCTCCTTATAGAAATTTTTTCCAAAAGTCAACATCTATTATTCCATTTAAACCATTTATGTGGAACATCCACCACATAAGTCCCTGTGAATTATCTGTTGTAAATTTAATGATTTAAATTGTTCATATTTATCTGCAGTGCTGTGAAACATATTTGCCCCATCCTGATTTCTTCTATTTTTGTGTATATATCAACCTGAGTAAACACAAAATACAGTTTTTAAATGATACTGTTATTTAGTGAAGCAAAAATGTATGTTTCCCTTAATTATTGCAAGTTACCCAGGCTTTGAAGCAGCAAAGCACTCCTACACCATCACTCTTCCACCACCATGCTTGACCACATGTATGATGTTCTTTTTATGGAATTCTGTGTTCGGTTTATGTCAGATGTAATGGTTCCACTTTTCGGTCCACAGAGCATCCTACCAAAAGTTTGGAAGATCATCAGTGTTTTTTTTTTGTTGTTGTTGTTTTTGTTGTTTTTTAAGCAAAATTCAGATGAGCCTTAATATTTTTCTGGTTTAGGAGTGGTTTTCACTTTGCTACTCTTCCAGTTTTGCCCTTCTTCTCATCACTTCTGGAATTTCTTTAAATGTTGGCATAGTGTGTTACTGGGTAAGAATTTTTAACCAACTTCATGCTGTTGAAAGAGTTCTATTGACACTAAGTGTAGATTTGATTGAACAGGGTTTGCATTAATCAGACCTGGTTGCGTCTAGTCCAGCTGAACCCCATTATGAATGCAGTTTCATAGAATTGGGGAATTAGTAACTATGGGGGCAAATACATTTTCACACATTTTCAATAAATAACATTATCATTTAAAAAACTATATTTTGTTTTTACTCGGGTTTCCTTTGTTTAATCTTAGATGTTGTTTTAATTTCTGAAACAATTTAGTATGAGATATACACAAAAACATAAGAAATCAGGATGGGGCAAATACTTTTTGCACAGCACTGATGGATAGTTCTGATAAGCACCTTCCGCTCCCTGACCTGTGATTTGCAAAATGTCACAATGCCTGATCTAATGCTTGATTTTGGAGATGATGTGTTTTGTGAGCCACAAAGGTCAGAGCAGGTTTGGGGACTGTCTTTATTGATGTATGTAGCACTCATGAAGAACGGGATTTAAAAAACATCCACCATCCGTTTTCTAAAAAGCACATGCTGCTACTTGCAGCATGATTCCATTATGTTTTATGGACTGTCGGTGTGGAGGAAGACAGAAAGAAACTAGAGCTGATAGGATGGAATGCGAGGTGAGGGTAAGGTTCATTGGTTAGAACCGTGACAGGTGCCAGGAGGATATGGCAGATAACCAGAGTCAGAGTTAGAACTTCTCTGACAAACATCTCTGTGGTCACCTCAACATTGTATTCTTCAACTTCATCACAGTCTGCCTTTTGCTCTTCTTCAACACCGTCACGCAGATAAATTGGTCCCAATTTTATTTACACCGCAACTCAATTATGAATGATATTTCGATGTCAGAAAATTAATAGTTTTCACACATACTTAAATCAGAGCTAAGTATAATGCTGTTTTTTTTTTAATGCGACCGATCTTAATTTCGAGATGGACATATTCAGACAATCTTTTGAGAAGCAAAAACGTGTGCACCTTTCTTTGTAAAAAAAACACTCCCATTTCATAGTCCATTTGTATAATAAACATCATTATAATCACTTATCAGGATCCCGGTCATCATACCACTTCCTGATGTCTAAAAAGATTATTACACCAGCCTATTCTTATGACTTTCTGTTCTACATTATTTTATTTTTTATTCAGAAATACTCCTTTTATGATTAATGCTTAAAACAACACAATTCAGCTTCCTATTATTAGCAAATACTGCATGGTGTTGAGCCATAAGGATGATTTATTAAGGTCTTATGAACACATGCAATGTTTTTAATAACTGTGCCAATTTGCACATCGATGCTGCTAAGAGATAAAACACCGCAGATGGTTAGACACCAATGTTTGTCACTGACAAAAAACGCACAACAAAGACTTACACCAAAATGATATAGCTCACTAAATGATCATTTAAAAAATTATTTGCGTAAAAACATAAAATACAAGGCAGGTACTGAAATACTATACAAAATGTTTTTTTTTTTTTTTTTACATTTAGGAGAAAACACCTTCAAATTGTGTAGGTGGTAAACAAAATAAGATCTAAAGCACAGACAGGCTGTGATGAACTTTTCACAGCTTTGCCTGAATCCAGATCATCTACTGGATGAAGTGCGCTTTTTTTAGCATGTTGCAAAAATATCTTTTCAAATTGCCAAAACCCATTCTAAGTTGTTTAACACATTTAGATGAAAATATTAGATAAGTGAAAGCTTCCGGACTATTCCGGACTAATTTCCGGACTATAAGCCGCTACCTTTCTCACACGCTTTGAACACTGCGGCTTAAACAGTGATGCGGCTAATTTATAGATTTTTACAAGCTAACGAGTTTCATGCTCCCAAAACATTTAGCCTCGTCACATCGGACCAATGAAATGACCCAACAGGTCACAGTGGACCAATGAAACTGTTCAAGTTAAATCTAACGCGCTCACACTCCATTCTTCAGATCAGTCGTTTTGCGCTTCACGCACACCCCCTCATCAGGGGAAACACACGGAGACATGCAGATTGGTGACGTCATGTCTCCGCCCCGTCTCGTCATGTGTTGTCGAGTCACGTGTGTTTTGGTATTGCCCGCAGCTGTTAGCAGTTTGGCTGGTGTGTATATATACACCGGGAGCCATGACACACACAACGCGGGTTATTAGATATAGAGTTAGATTTAGATAGAGAATATATTTAGAGTCTTTGTTCATGCCATGTGTCTTAGTTCTTGTACATGTCTGAGTTCATGTCAAGGCTAGTTAGCTTATAGCTTAGCTTATACCCTAGTAGCGGATAGTATAGCTTAGAGTTGTATAGACTTAGTTTAGAATATAGATGTAGAAGTGGTTTATAGAGTATAGATGTAGAGTCTTTGTTTCAGGTCATAGTTAATGTTTAGGTTAGTTGGTTTAGTTAGCTTAGTTCATTGAGTTGGTCCTGTTTTGTTTCTTGTATCTCGAGTCTGCTCTCCTCTGTTTCAATAAAAGCTCTCGTCCTAACTGCACTTGCATCCGTCCTGCTTCGTTTACGTCACGAATCGTGACAGTTACAACGTAGACAAGTGCGGCCTATATATGGCCTATATATTGTTTTTCTTTTTAAAATTAGCAGGTGCGGCTTATATTCAGGTGTGCTCAATAGTCCGAGAATTACGGTATATATCCAGTGCATAGATTTGTCTTGTTCACTCGCTTGCACTCTTACTCATGCTCTCACTCACTCACAAAGTAGTCAGTAGTCTCTTTATCCTAGTCAGGGTTGAAGTTGATCCAGATCCTAGGCAAGAGTAAGGCAAGAGAATTCACCCCAGAGAAATCACCCCACTTTAATCAACGGCAATAAATTAGGTGATGAATGACGCATATACTTTTCGTGCAACGCATTTTATGCTCAAGTCTTCGGGACAGAGGAGTTTGTGCTTTGCTTCCTCCCTTAAATAAGAAGCTTATATAAGAAGGAGATCCTGGTGAGGGAGCGACTGTATATACTGTAGCTACTATAACGTAATCAAAAACAGGCACTAACCTCTGTGTGAGGAAACATACTGACTTTTACACTTGTGACTCCTTCTATAAATGTTAAATGAACACCTGCTTCCTGTAGAAAAACTTCACCATATCAATGTACATCACTGTTTTAATCCACTTACAATTAGGCTTAGATGATGTGAACAAGTGGTTACTATAGCGAGGATAATGTATTAGAACAAATGCATTAATATAACACTATAATTTAAAGTCATGGGGAAAAGAAAATACCCTTTAAGTCCATGTTTTTATGTATCAAGGCCTAAATAACAGTACTGTGGTTCACACCAACTTCTGTAATCACAGGTGACAACAAAAAACACAACAGATTTCAAATATGCAGTCATTTTTTCCTCAAAAAGTAAACCAACATTCAGAAACCAGGTGGGAAAAATAAGTACAACCTATAATTCCGGAACATGTAGAACCACCTTTAGAAACAATAACTCGAAGTAAATGTTTTCTCTGTCCCACATCATTTTGGATAATTTTTTGCCCACTCTTTTTACAACATTACTTCAGTTAACTGATGATAGAGATCTTAGGATCGCACCACAGCATCTCAGAGGGGTTGAGGTCTGGACTTTTTCAGAGCCGCTACACATCATGAGATCACATGCACAAGTCTCACTCATGTCTAATGACCAACGGTTATGTTTTTCTTCTTGTTCATGTTTCTAGTGGTTGTTTTTGTGTTGCACCAAATCACCATTTTACACCAATTTTTGTACAAAATTCTTCGCTCTTGAATCTGCCTCCGACTCCAATCCCTGACAGAATGCAAGACCCACTATGGATGCAGCAGACATGCCCCGGTGCATGTTAGCCCAGAACGAGCAAATCTGCGATTACCAAAGGCAGCTCTACAAGATCAAGGCCCTTCTGGACCAGCTCAAGGCTCAGCTTCCCCAAATACTTGTTAGGGGGGTGGCTATAACCCGTGTGTCGGCCCAGCCGACTGAGTCCAATAAAGAGAGCGGCCTTACAGCTACATTCATACATTCAGAGGCCAGAGGGATGGCACCCTCCAAACTAGCTTAAGCCTGAGCCATTAGCATGGCCTCACAAACTCGCCCAAACCAGAGGCCAATGGGGTAGCCTTACATGCCACACATAAGCCAGAGGCCAATGGCTGCATAATTTTTTAATTTTATAATTTTACAAACACTCAGATCCTAAATTAATTTTGTTTGCCATGTTTATATGAAGTGGCCCGTGTTCAATCAACTCCAAAAATTTGGGGTTGATTTTTAGTTTTCAAGGGTTGGAATCAGGAACTCGCCTTTTTTTTAGGACTGATTCCCAGCATCTTTACTGTGAACTGAACGCAGAATGACAACTTGACTAGACACAAATCACATCTTATATATATATATATATAAAGATTTATTATTAGGTGTGGACAAATCATAAACCCTAGTGATTTGTCCACACCTGATTGTGTATGTAAAAATGTTTATCAATAAAAAAAATGTTACCTGTCAGACTGATTAGTTAAATAACTGATTCAATGTGGCGTGAAGTGAAGTGACAGCATATGCCGCAGCATTCTGCAGACCAACTAATCAATAAGTATATTAGTCATTACTGCCGTCATAACCAGAGTCTCACCGTAGATGCTGGCAACACTTTGTGTTGCTCATAATGTAAACAACAATAAGTTAATGTATCAGAAAGGTTAGTTCAGGCAGCACAGATTCAGTACCCCACGTGTGAGCAGTTGGCGGCTCTGTTTCAGCTCACAGAAATACCCACTCTGTTCACGTACACAAACATGTGCCGTTGTGCAGATTTACAGTGTTACATCTTTCGAATTAGCTCATTTCTCATTGCTTTCTCCCAAATGTCCTCATGACACTCCCCTTAAGATCTGTCATGCTCAGGTAAACACTCTCATTTTGATGGAACTCGTTGGCTTGCTGCACCAGAGGCGTGCTTAGAATGAGAGACAGTTTTGCAGCAGGAAATTGTGCTTTGCTTTGACCCGATTCGACTCTGACGGTTTTTGACTGCTCACTGAGTCAACAACTCTCTCAATCTAGTGAGTGAACAAGCATATGGTCAGGGTCTAAAAAATACAGTACAGAAACATCAGCCTGTGAAAAGAATCTGTGCCTTCAACGTCTTACCAGTGTTAATCTCTTAATATTCTATTGAAATCTCTGCCGATGGCAACACTCGATCAGCTATAATTGCAGTGTGTAAGGAGTGTAGAGAGAGCAGACACAACACTTCCCTTTAAGGAGACATCCTGTCCAACTGTAATTCATTCAACAATCCTAGCCTGCCACGGGTGCAAGAGTGACAGAGCATATATCTTGCTAACAACAATTGTTCTCATTCTGAGGCCGATTGTCAACTCTCATCCAGGTCTCTTGTCAGCTGGCAGAGAGCAGTGCATATCACGGCAGTCAGCCTCTCTGCATGTCTGTCTGTGTCGCAGACCTGCACAGCAGACAGAGAAGAGAAGGAAAGAGGAGGCGCCATGTCACACAGCTCACATGTCTGCTAGCCAAGCCAGAAAGGAGAAGAAAAATCCATAAAATCCATTACTCATTTTGGCTCAACAAGAGCAGACAGTCCTGCTTCCTGCTTCTGATATGCCCCCTGACAGATTGTCCACTCTCACACCATATCTTCGTGTGAGAGGAAGGACATCCAGTACTATAGAATCGATCTCACCTGCATCACAGAGATGCGCTCATATAAGACTGGAGTGGCTCCCTTCACTGGCCATTAAGTAATTATTGCATCATTGGTCCACTAAAGAGGAATACAGAGCAAAGATAATAACCCTTGCACTGCACTGCAATGGAATTAGCTGCAAATAGAAAAGCATTTTCTGAAGGAAATAATCGTAAAACCTTTGTGTAAAATGCTTAATATATTAATTATTTGAGGACTGCCATGGCCAAGGAAAGAGAGTGTCTCCAGCTGTGATCCTTGGAGATTTTTTGGGCACTCTAACCATCCTCTTCACAATGCATTGAGACAATATAGACACACGTCCATTTCTAGGTAGATTCATAACATTTCCAGTTGACTGGAACTTTTTAATTATAGCCCTGATGGTGGATATTGGCTACGTATTGTTCGAATGATTAAGGGAATTTGGCCTATGTGTTACCTCATATTTATATCCCTATAAAACAGGAAGTCATGCTTGAACAATTTCCTAGTCACCCAGGTGTACTAAAAAAAATGTACAACCCCAATTCCAAAAAAGTTGCTATGTAAATAAAAACAGAATGCAATGATCCCAAATCTCATCAACCCATATGTTATTCACAATAGAACATAGAAAGCACATCAAATGTTTAAACTGATACTAATAATAATATTTACATTTATGACATTTGGCAGACACCCTTATCCAGAGCGACTTACAAACAATTGCTCAGTGGTATAAATGAGATAAATGTAAGTCGCTCTGGATAAGGGTGTCTGCCAAATGTCATAAATGTAAATATTATTATTAGTATTAGTAGATATAACGGTTTAACCTCATAAGTATCTCATGAGGATACAATATGCATCATAGCTTTTTCAAGTTAAAGCTTCAAAGTTCAAAGTGTGTTGTATGAAAAAGGTTTGGAGAGAATAAAGCTTTACCACATGTCACTTCCACAAAATGTCACTTTTCCCTCCTCAAACCAGTATTGCTCTTCCGATGATCTTCAAATGTCTTTGAAAAGTAAAAAAAAATAAATAAAAATGTGTCTTTAAAAGTGTGTCAACACATGTCTAAAGCACCTCCTGCAGATCTCCCTCACCAAAAGCCTTACAGCTCCATCAGCCTGTGTCTGGTTCTCCTAACATTGCAGGAACCAACATGTAGAGCATTTATTCTTTTCCATGAATGAACAAGTTGCTAGATGCCTCTGATTTTAATTCCTAAATCAGTTTCTAAATCTGTCTGTATAGGTTCTGTTAGCTGTCAAACTGTACTGCCATCAGCATTTTAATGTGTTTGGCATGCATGTTGAGAGAAGATAAGGGAGGTTTTTGAGAGGAATGTAGGGCACATCCCTATGGATTAATCTGCAGGGGATGTATTCTTCAGGTGTGACAGCAGAACATATTCTGGTGAAGTAGAACACTTTTAAATGGAGAGTAGGGGATACAGAAAGGCAAACAGACAGATAGAAAAAGGCAGTTAATAGATTATTTTACAAAAGCTTTATGAACAACTGTGTGACTAAGAAGAGTATTACATTAGAAATAGTATTAACTGTTAGCACAACATTTTTTGATTGGATGGCTTTAGAATATTTACTACTAAGTGCATTTCGTTTGACATTTCTTACATAAACCAAGTTGACTGTTTCTTGAAACAATCTGGAAGTCAGAAATTGATGAATTTTGGAAGAGTCAATACCATAAGAGACTGTGCCTTTTTTCTCTTAACATGGTAAGTTCCAGCCAAACCTCATACAAAAAATGTGGACCTCCAAAGGTTTTGTTCCTCCTAACGAGCAATTTCCTATCAACTGAAGGTACCACAAGCAGCTGCACTTATCTGTACAAACAATTGCACGCAAATTAAAAAATCTTGGGACCGCATGAACACGGCATGATTTAGGAAGGAGACACAAATTAATTCCCAAGGATGAATAAACTATGCCACTATGCTAAGACAACAACTGGTAAAGGATTTGGTACCATTAAGAGTCCTACACCACCATGCCCTGAGACCAGCATTTAAAAAAAGCCAGCCAGAAGTTTGTAGATGAGCACTAGCCAATTCTCTGGTCAGATGAAAAACAAATGTCTTACTATAATGATTAGCTATATGTTTGGAGGAAAAATGTCTAAGGACTTTAATCCATAGAACACCACTGGAGTGGAAGCATCATGTTATGGGGGTGTTTTGCTGGAAAAGGGGCTTGTGCAGCTCAGAAAACATATGGCACCATGAGGAAGGAGGATTATCTAGAAATACTGAAGCAACACCTCAAGACATCACTCAGAAAGTTACAATTTGGTCCCAACTGCGTCTTTGGTCCCAGCAAGACAGTGATCCTACGCATTGCACCAAAGTTGTAACAAAAGATAACAAAATGAAAGTACTGGAGTGGCCATCACAAATCCCTGACATGAATCCCATAGGAAATTTGTGGACTGACCTGTGTCTGAGTAAGGGGACCCACAAACTTGACTTGAGTTAGACCAGTTCTGTCAGGAGGGATGAGCAACAATTCTCGCAAAGTATTGTGGGAAGCTTGTGGAACGCCTCCCCAAGCGATTCAAGTTACGCAAAATGCCAATGGAAAAAAAAGACAATGCCACTGAATACTAACAAAGTGTATTTAAACCTTTGATCTGAAATATTAAATAAAGGCTAAGGTCTCTTAGCTATTACTTAAAAATGACCTGTTATGGAAATAAATGATATACCCCAAATTGACTTAACACTGGAAATGTATGGCAACGTGAATTATATGGAGTTGTGAACTCAGTTTGAATGTCTTTAGCCTCGGTGTATATAAAGGTTTGGCTTCAACTGTATGCAGTTCCACACATTTAAAATGAAAACAACGATGCATTGCGAGAAATGTTGGGGGGACACATTCACAGCCACCACAATAAACCAGTGTTTCTGACTGGATAATCAAGGGATAATTTATCTAAAACAATATTCAAATGTCTCTCTTTCCTTCTAAACCTGAAGGCATAATATTTTAGACATCTACCCATGGGTCTAGTGCTTTCAACCAGAAAAAGCCAATGCGTTTGTACTTTGTAGTCCGTTCTAAATTATTGTGGATAAACATACATTCTCAACAGCACCACTTCATAAATTCGTGAATTAGTTAACTCCGTTATCTTCAGTAAGAGCCTCATCCTGGTCAGGGTCCTGGTTATCATCTGGAGCCTATCCAGGAACACTGAGCACAGGATGGTAATCCACTGTAGGGCACACACACACACACACACACACACACACACACACACACTCTCTCTCTCTCTCTCTCTCTCTCTCTCTCACCTAGGGACAATGTAGGATATACTCTACATTTAGATTAGGTTAGACCAGCATATTTTAAGGTGGTGTGAGTAAACTGGCGTACACATAGGAGGCTCCACAAGCTCCATGAGACATGCTGCACAGACAGTGATGGCTGGTCTGTGCTGTGCTATATGTAATGCATGTAATCAACACTCAGGCTACAGCCCATTCTCAATAACCCATATACTGTATTGACATTCTCAGTGACTGTGAAATAATCAACTGACTTCTAGAGGAAGTGTATACATTAGACCTAGAATTAGGCAGCAAAATATTCAATATTGCATTTCTGCCCATAGATAGAATTCAGGTCCATCAACACAAACACAATTTATCGGGGCTATTCTGTGAAACAGCAGGATACATAAAAAAAACTATTCATATGTGTCAATGAGGTAATGAGAGATATTAAAGGGAGGTATAGAAATGGGTGAGCGCAGCTCTTCCTGAGTCCCTCTCATCTTACAAGAGTCAGGGAACAAAGAGTGCCCCCATCTACTGTACATTCGACCTAATGCCATTTAAAGCTTAGGTTCATCTATATTTTTAGTGTGTACATTTCACTGAGACTCCTGAACTCTTGGCACCTCTCTCTTCCTATCTTCCTCCAGGAAAATAATCAATCTTTAATTATCTGTTCTCCGCAACCAGCTGGAGGACAGAAAATGGGTTCTAGGGACAACGGGACAACATGACACCCCCATCTCACCACCCCCCCCCCACCCTCCATTAATAACAAAAAGAAAAAGAAACCAATACAGCATCAACAGTTGGCTGCTAGACAGTGAGATTTGGCAATGTGCAAAATAATGTTTATGGAAAGGCCATAACTTTTTAAGGGGACGACTAACTGCAAATTAGGTGTCCCACTATATATCCCTCATACATGTACAAATACAAGCCAAGAAACTTCACTGAGTAACTTCAGTTGATGGTTTACTCAAGCATCTCCAAAGATTTACTCATTGTTAAAATAATAATTTTAAAAAATGTCACTAAAATAGCTTTGTTATCTATATGTAGAGAAGTATCATAAAGTTTGTGTTAATGTTTACTACCTCTACATTTATTACTGAAACACACTGCAGTTACTGTCATGTACAACCTGGACAGTCTTGCTGTTTATGCATTTATGTAGGGTTTCACTAATTAATGCTTTGATTAGAAGGGTATTCAATTCTACCATTTCTACCACAGCCTCAAGCAAGTGATGGTGGGTAAGGACAGATAACATCCCTGACAGAGAAAAGCAATCTGGAACTGTTTGAAATACAGGGGTCCCGTTAAATCTGGGGTAAACCAAACACAGGAATCCACAAAAAGAACATCATACCTTTGTTCAAGCATGGTGGTGGTAGTGTGATGGTGTGGGGATGCTTTGCTGCTTTAGGGTCTGGGCAACTTGCAATAATTGAGGGAAACATGAATTCTGCTCTCTACTAGAAAATGTCCAGGCTTCAGTCTGTAATTTTAAACTCAAGACAATGATCCAAAGCATAAAAGTAAGTCCTAGTCGTAGAAGTAAGTGAAAGACTTATCTCCAGTTATTGGAAGTGTTTGGTGGCAGTTACTGCTGCCAAAAGGTGGAACAACTAGATTTCAAGTTTAAGAGGGCAATCAGTTTTTCACATTGGTGAAAGGTGTTGGATAACTTTTTGTTTTTTGCTTCAAATAAACAAGTAAATAAATAATAAAAAAAAACTGTACTGTGTGTTTACTCAGGTTGCCTTTGATTTTTGATGCATTTTGTTTGAAGATCTAAAACTTTTTAGAATGAGATATACACAGAATAAATCAGGCAAATGCTTTTTTTTATAGCAATGAACTTTTTATATCTGGGGGAATTTTTATATATTTTTTAAAATAAAGATTGTATACTGTATATTGCTGTGTGTCAGTGATGGAGTTGTGAGTTCTAACTTGATTTGGAGTTGTGCATGACTCAAGTTTGTTAGACGGACCTCAACTCGGACTTGTTCAGGCTATGCTATTACAGCTTACTGCATTCCAGAATTAAATATGGTCATCTACATTGTTTTTTACCAAAGTACTCACTCGGGCATTGACTGTATTAGTTCCATTTTACGTATTCCATGGTGGATAATGTGCTGATATCAAAATAATGATACAATTTTAGGAAATATCACTTGGAGAATATGTGATTGTTAGAAGATTCTTTTGGAGAGAAGTATGGTTCATTAATAGTACATGATTTGGCAAATTTTTTTTACCAGGAATAGTTTTATAGATAAAGTTTTAGTAAATTAGACACGTTTGAAAGTGACCTCTGACCAACATATAAAAAAGATGAATACATGCAAGTTTAACTAAAAACCTCTGACATGTAAATAGGAAAAGCTTGCACATCAATAGAAACCTCTGAGCTAACCGAAAATTGTTTAATAAATAGACTATATAAAATCCTCTGGTGTAGGAATGCCCCTTTCTTTTGAAAGCTTACTATGAAACTGTTTTAGATTATATGTCATTTGAACATAGGTTTTATGCTTTTAATACCTTAACTAAAAGGTTGTTAAACTTAGTAATTATTGGAGTCAGATACTTAAGTGAATCAAACATTGGACTCAGATCTTTAATTGGATATTAGAGTCAGATGATAGGTAATAAAGTTTAAACATGCATTTAAACTTTGACTGCATCCATTTCCATCCATCAGAGACGAGCAAACTAAGATAATATAATTTAATACTTAGTCCTACACATTCAACTTGGACTAGAGTGCTCCTGTCTTGAGAGTATGTAATTTGACAACACTAGCAGGCTACACTATAATACATGTACATTTCTAATTCATAATTATAGGTAGTAGCACAGGTATTCATTAGATGCTGGGCATTATTGCCTGCTGCTCCACCAGTGGTGCCATTCAGCTAGCTGCAGGTTCATCAGCTGGGAGCCAACATTCAATTATGTTTTGCTGCAGGGACATATCAAGGTGGTGAAGGAGAGGTAGGGATGTCTCCCCACCGCCCTCTGCAGCTGACCCTAGTACCACTGCTTTCCCAATTGCTTATCATGCCTTCCTAGCCAAAGCCAAAAGCTTCCTTGCCTCTTCAGCCAGCTCCATGACTGCCGTCTTTAGCCTGGAACCGGTAATTATAGCTGACATCAGAAAGCACTGAAAGGATGTCTCAGTGAACCCTCAACAGCCAATTTAGAACTAAGGTAAGTGAATACCACTATTTCCCTTTCTCGCAGTCTGGAGCACTTTCTTGACATTTTCTTAACAAAATGGATCAGCCATTGCGATGTTAAAGGTCTGGCCCTGTTTGCTTCCATTCTGCATGCCTCCAAGACCTCTGCTAGTTTCCGGAGGACCCAGTTATTATGTGCTCTGTACCAGCCCTGGGTCAGTGCTTGTCTTGAGGGATTCTATTCAGGGGGTTGAATAATTTAGAGACTGGAGAAGTCATTATAAGTTACATTTTCAGCAGAATTTGGGGAAACCATTTGAAGCATTCATTGTGTTTCAATTACTTTAGTTTGATTTGTTCATTGCAAACAGCTGAAATTATGTACATTTTGACAGTAAACCTGATTGGAAATGGGGGTTAAATAATTTTGATTGCAACTGTGTGTGCATAACATATTTCTACAGTGCCTTGCGAAAGTATTCGCCCTGCTTGCCATTTTTCCTATCTTGTTGCTTTACAACCTGGAATTAAAATGAATTGGGGGGGTTGTATCATTTGATTTACACAACACACCTACCACTTTGGAGATGCAAAATATATTTTTATTGTGTAACAAGCAAGAAATAATATGAAATAAACCCCAGAAAACTTGAGTCCATTCTTCAAGGCAAAGCTGTTCCAGCTCCTTCAAATTGGATGGGTTCCACTGGTGTACAGAATTCTCAATTGGATTAAGGTCTGGGCTTCGACTAGGCCATTCCAAAACATTTTCCCGTGAAACCATTTTCCCGTTAAAGTGTTGCTTTAGCAGTATGCTTAGCGTCATTATCCTGGGGAAGGTGAACCTCCGTCCCAGTCTCAAATCTCTGGAAGGCTGAAACAGGTTTCCCTTGAGGATTTCCGTCTATTTAGTACCATCCATCATTCCATCAATTCTGTCCAGTTCCGGAGCACCTGCCAATGAGAAATATCCCCACAGCATGATGCTGCCGCCAGCATGTTTCACTGTGGGGGTGGTGTTCTCGGGGTGATTAGAGGTTTTGCATTTGCGCCAGACATAGTCTTTTCCTTGATGGCCAAAAAGCTCAATTTTAGTCTCATCTGACCAGAGTACGTTCTTCCATATGTTTGGGGAGTCTCTCACATGCCGTTCAGCAAACAGCAAACATGTTCGCTTATTTTTTTCTTTAAGCAGTGTCTTTTTTCTGTCCACTCTTCCATAAAGCCCAGCTCTGTGGAGTGTACGGCTTAAAGTGGTCCTATGGTCTGATACTCCCGTTTCCTCTGTGTAGCTTTTCAGCTCCTTCAGGGTTATCTTTGATCTCTTTGTTGCCTCGCTAATTAATGCCCTCCTTGCCTGGTCTGTGAGTTTTGGTGGGTGGCAGGTTTTTTGTAGTGCCATATTCTTTCATTTTTTTTAAATAATGGATTTAATATTGCTCTGTGGGATGTTCAAAGTTTCAGATATTTTTTTATAACCCAACCCTGATCTGTACTTCTCCACAACTTTGTCCCTGACCTGTTTGGAGAGCTCCTTTGTCTTCATGGTGCCGCTTGCTGGTGGTGTTGAAGACTCTGGGGCCTTTCAGAACAGGTGTATATATACTGAGATCATGTCATGTAACACTTATATTGCACACAGGTGGACTTTATTGAACTAATTATGTGATTTCTGAAGGTAACTTGTCATCTTTCATCATATTTATCAGAGATCATCAAGGGCGTCATAGCAAAGGGGGTGAATGCATATGCACGCACCACTTTTCCTTTTGTATGTTTTTTTTTTTCTTAAAGCAAGTTATTTCTTTCCATTTCACTTCACCAGTTTGTGTATGTCCATTACATGAAATCCAAATGAAAATCCGGTTAATTTACAGGTTGTAATGCAACAAAATAGGAAAAAAGCCAAGGGGGTTGAATAGTTTTGCAAGGCACTGTATGTGCTTTGTTTCAGTACACTATGTGTGCTGAACTATGTTTAAGACATTCTGTAACCTTCTCGTTTGGATTCTTAACCTTTCGTTTCAGTTATACTGAAATATAGGTTCTCATGTGGTTCATTCAAGTTCTCTTATTGAACCAAAAAATTGTGTTATACAATTGTTACAGAAAGGGTATATACACTATTCAACATTGGAGCACTTCATGCATAAATTAAGATTGAAAGTGCTATTTGACCATTAAGAGTTCTACAGTAATTACATGTGTCATGCCTGAGCCTAATCTCTAGGATTATACTGTAAAACATATTCATCAAAATAAATGGCTAAAAGGCTCCCTCAGCTACTGACAAATGATTTCCTAGAAGTCTTGCAAAAAAAAAAAAAAAATGTGATGCATAGAATATGAAATGAAGGCAAAAACATCAAACGATTAAACTACGCCAAATTACTACAAGATAGGATTTTTGCAACACAAAGAACACACACGCGTAACTGCCAAGTTAATTAGACGATCAATTAGCATTCTAATACATATACAACAAAAGAAGTACACTAAAATGATGCACTGAAACTACCAGGTGAAAGCACAGTTACAATGCAGTACTGTAAGTGTTGAAAATATATGGTGAATTAAGACATTTCCATGAATCAAGAAGCACACGTCCATTGCACTAAGCACAAATAAGGTTCTTGACAAACTGGTACAATACAGTTTAAAAAATAGACTTTTTTTCATATATAGTTTTGAACATGTGTACATTGGTGATTGTAAAAGCAGTGTATGCCATTATTTATGTGAGTATGAGATCTGTTTTACCTTTGCTGGCATTCTCCACATGCTCCAGCTCATCGGGGAACTTCAGGATCTCTGGATACATCTCCTCACACTTCTCAGCCAAGAAATGCATTAGTGTTGTATTCTGGTCTGTTGACTTTGTGTCCCGCAGCTATAAGAAAGTCAGATGGAGATGAAAATTTTAGTTATTTATACTATTGCTACATAATCAATACTTAATTTTACGGACTAGGTCTTCAGGTAAATTTAAAAAATAAAGGAAAGGACGTCATTCAAATCTAAACAAGCTAAGCAACCTAGATCTTTCCCACCTTGTTCTTTTTTTTATACCTATTAATTTTAAATGAATGAACATATAGGTGTATATGGATAACATCAATGCGAGCTTCTTGTCTGCATGGATATATTCAACGTGTCCCTCGCACAAGCCTCAATTCCCACCTGTTTGAAGAGAACCACCATCGTACCACTGCCACAAAATAATAAAGCAAAATGTTTCAACAATTACCAGGCGATTGCACTATTGTCTCCAATAGTGACAAAGTACTTCGAGAGGATCGTCATAAGTCACATCCATTCTTGCTGATGTGGAGCTGACATCAAAGCTCCAGGCAACGCCGCCCTCTCCAATGCTGCATACACCCCCCCCAATGTCGCACTATTGCATTAACCAGCCAGAGCTCACCAAGCATCAGCAAGTGGTACCACATATTGCAACGGTTCGGCCACAACCCCAAACAGCACCATATGGCCCACTTCGTGTCCAGGTACTCCAGCAGGCTTTCGACCAGAGGCTGTTCGGCCACAAGTTGGGCTTCCACCAACGATAGAAGCAGCATGCGGACTGGCCACTATCACTCTGGTCATCCCACATGGCGGCAGCATGCTAGAAAAGCTCCGGGTCATCCTGCATTCCCATCTTGTGGAGTGTGATGTGGGCCATGGCCACTGTTGGAGTACCTGTCGGCTGGATCAGGCTGAGAAGCACCTGCTGATCCTCTGTCTGGGTTTAGAGAAGGGCCTGGGAGTGCAGTCCTGATCCAAGCTTCGCTCGAGGAGGGCCTGATGTTACATCTGGTGGATGCCGACCAGGTTCTTGATGATGGATCCATGACGTCGCATTTTCTCCAGTCCCTCTTTGTGGAAGGTACCACACTGAAGTAATCCGATTTCACACATTTGCTTAATGATGTCCTTATACTGGAATTTATTTATTTTTTTTAAACATATGGAACATCAGAATAATAGTATCAATGAGGAACATGATGCCATTCAAGTGCAGAGTTCAAATATACAGACCAAGAAAATCCTGAGGGATGAGTCTCAGTTGGAAAATGAATGGAAAATTGTATCTTAGGCAAATTAGATCATTCATTTCTTAACAAGATTATAGGTGGAGCTTATTGAAATGATGTTAATGATGCTAATAGATTGTGCTCAGTTAATCTCTCAAGATGAGCCAGATGCATCGTGAATGGAAAATCAGTGCATACTGCTTCAGTCTCTGTTGAGAATTGTTCAGTATTTAGATCACAATCATAATATTTAAAACATCAAATGAGAGCGGGCAGTAGCCTGGAGCTTGTTATACTGTATAAGAGTAAACATTATCCTCTACACCGTTTATCTTGGTTTTTCAATCACATTGAATTTTTGCCCATTGATCTTTATAACTAATAGCTAATCATCTGTAAGCCCACTACTTATGCAGTAAAATCCCATTTGTAGTAAATAAACACGGACGTCCTCTCTATCCTTCTATTTTTCCCTATGCTGCAATAGTTTTCTCTTGTTCTGCTTAGACAGATTGAGCATTGTCTCAGTTTCAGGGTAGAAGATGAGGGACAATGTGCATTTATCAAGATTATGAACATATTTATTTGTGTGCAAGTCTTGCTTATGGGGGAAAGAATGTTTAAAGACCAGTATGATTTCATTTTGGAGGCTGAAAGTTGGCTAATAAATCTTTTCCTTTTGCTACAGCATATTTTTTAATACTGTGCAACACTTAAGATCCAGCACATCAGTCAAGACACTTGACAATTTAAAACGCTGTGTGACAAGTTCGGTGTGCATGATAACCTGGGTACAAACGGGTGTCGACGTTTTTTTTCTTCTCCATTTTCATTTCACCATATATTTTTTTTCCACCTCACTTAATTCACACCTAATTTACATTTTCTGTAATTTGTCTCTAGATTTTGACCTTTTCAGGTGCTGGCACACTGCTTGCTACATATATTTTTTTATTGGCATAGGAATGAGTCACTTTCTGCCCTTGAGTCCCCCCGATTCATTTCATGGTTCCAGCCCTTTGTGTGCTTGACCTTTTATAGAGTTTTGTGCGCATCACTAAATGCAAATCAGCAGTTTCAGGAAGACATACATACATGTAATAATACACACACACACAATTGAAGCAAAATTACACACTTAGCCCAGTGGTAAGTGTCTTCTAATACAAGGCAAATTACTGCTATATGTATTCAGATGACTCAGTCATGATGCTAAGCTTGCTAGTCTAAATGAGAGAGGAAGAAGTAAAGAGTTTCTGTCTGGATTCATAATTATACAGTGTTTAGGCACCACATCCATGTCATGAAAACAAATATTCTTGTCCGTTATGTAGCAGATGAAAACTACACAGCAGAGACCTAGCATGCAATAATGACAGTTTGGGGTATAACAATAAACAGATTAAAATTTGAAATGCATGAAATTAAATTTTGATTACCCAGAGTGAGCAGATGATTGATCCTCATCTAATGAAAGTGTGAGTGAGGCTGTGAAAGTGTGGCATATATGTCTGAGGGAGCAGTATTTATGAACTCTGTGTGTGTTGTGTGTGTGTGTGTGTGTGTGTGTGTGTGTGAGAAGGTGTGTGTGTGTGTTGGGGGGTGTACAGGGAAGAGGAGCTTGGTTGCAGGGTTTATTACAGGAATATTGCTGGGTTGGGCACACTGAGGTGGGCTCTGCTAATTAGCTCTCTCAGCATGCTGCTCGAGCTGCAGTGCGATCACAAAGGAAAATGAATATGGAACGACTTACTGGAGTGTAGGTGCTGGCAGACATATTCATGGACTCCTGTCTGGCACTCTGTCCCCCTTTCTCGGCGCGTGCTGCGCATCTCATTGTGTGCTGCAGCTGTCAGTGCTTTTTTTTTTTTATGTTTGTTTATATGGCCATGTGCATTTGGTTTTGGTTTATGTCTTGGTTGTGTTCCTAATGTGTCATGATTACTCTCATCCGTTTTCACTCCTTCCTTTGATTAGTCTGTGGATTTAAGTCCATGCGTTTCATTGTTCCACACGAAATATCCACTCGGTGTGTTCTTGCCAGACGTTACCAAACCTTATATCCCGTGTGTTATTCTGGGTTTTGATGTGGGTTTCTGTTTTTCTGGTGTTTGATTCTCTGCTTATACGTCGCCTAACCCTATTCGTGACCACAATCATGCTTAACGTTTGCCAATTTTTAAATGTCATTCTAAATTTCAACTGCCGCCATATCTGACAAACAAACACACACACACACACACACACACACACACACAAACACATTCCTTCTTTTGTTCATCCCCGCCCCCCTTCTCTTACCCCATATCTTCATATCAGACTTTTTTTTTTTTTTTTTACCCATTATTCTAAATAGGCTGAAAGCAAAAAGTGGGTTAGTAGGAGGAGCATTGCCTCATTGGCAGGGTTTCATTCATCCACCCACAATGCTTTCCAGTAACACTATATTACATGTTTATCTGTTTGTATTTTCTGGGTATGGTTTGACATTAATGGACAAGATAAAAAGTAAATGATGTACAAGCACATATCTGTTTAATCAGGATTTCATATGATGAGTGTGTTCCAAATGCCACTATAAATCCTAACCCACATCTTACTATGATATAGACCAAAGGTATTCAAACTATGAAGTGGGCCTTATGGGGAAAATGTTTGAAGACGTCTGATATAGACAATTCTGTGTAGCAGTTATAGTCTCATATTGGGCTCATATTTAGAATTCATTTCAGAGGCTATTAGAGCAAAGTAATGATCTGTGGACATCTAGCTATAATAATGGACACTGAAATATTTCAGCATCATTGGAGTACTCTCAGTTCCCATATGGTTTCTAGGTGCAAAACCTTTTCCTCTCTGTAGCCAGTCAGTGGATGTTTATGCAGTTCAATGACTTGGCCCAAAAATAACTCATTTCAGATCAAAAATTTCCAGAGAGGATTCTGAAAAAGGAAATATATTTTCACTGTAAAAACCATAATAGTGGAGATGTTGCACCCTATGCTTTTGAGTTTCATACATAGAGTGGTGCTTGAAAATTTAGAGAATATCATTTTCTATATTTCTGCATAAATATTACCTAAAGCATCGTCAGATTTAAAAGTAGATGAAGAGAACCAAATGACAGAAATGTGAGAAAAAATATTAGAATTCACCATTTATTTATTGAGGATAATTATCCGATATTTAATATATGTGAGTGGCAAAAGTATGTGAACCTTTACTTTCAGTATCTGGTGTGAACCCCTAGTACAGCAATACCTGCAACTAAACATATTGATCAGTCCTGCACATCGGCTTGGAGGAATTTTAACCCATTCCTCAGTAAAGAAAAACCTAAACTCTGGTGGATTGGTGGGTTTTCTCATATGAACTGCGTGCTTCAGGTCCTTCCACAACATTTATATTGGATAAAGTTTAGAACTTTGACTTTATTCTTCTTTAACCATTCTTTCATAGAATGACATGTGCTGCATGACCCAGATGTTCTGACATTTTTTCTTTAGAACTTGCTATTAGTATAATTCAAACTTAATTGTTCCATCAATGATGTCAAGCTGTCCTGGCCCAGATGCAATAACCAGGCCCAAATCATGATATTACCACCACTATCAGTACGTTTTCATGGACAACAATAATCCAATATTAACCTGATAAAGACAATACTCTGATTAAGAAACTACAATGTAAACAGCAATTTTTAATTACCTTAATCTGATTAAGGTCATACTCGACGAAAACACAATATGTAAGCTATTAAAATTTCTTTCACCTAAAAGGTCTTCATGTACAGTAAGGGAATCAATTTATAACATTTTTGACATGCGTTTTTCTGGATTTTTTTTGTTGTTATTCAGTCTCTCACTGTTCAAATAAACCTCCCATTAAAATTATAGACTGATCATTTCTTTGTCAGTGGGCAAACGTACAAAATCAGCAGGGGATCAAATACTTTTTTTTCTCACTATATATAGCCATTAAAAAAAAGAAAAAAACAGATTGACCCTGCTAGAACCTGCGGGTAACCAATTCGGCAAAGGATTGTGCAGGAACAGGCCTATTTGTTTTTTCTTTCTTTGCTTTTTCCCTTCAATTCAGGGAGAAGTGTTGTCCTCTTTAAAAACACCACATAAATAAAGACTATGCTTTCTGTGACTACGTTTACATGGACAGCAGTAATCTAATTATTGACCTTACTCTGATTAAGATAATGACTGTGATTAAGGTGTTTACATGAAACGCTTTTAGAACACACTGGTCATGTTCCCCTTTTTACATGTTTTAGATCATAATTAGATTAAGAGCCCGCGTCATTACGTCACTGCGCCCCCCTCCTCAAAATAAATCTTATTACCTTTTATAAAAACAGGGATAGCGTGACATTAGAAGGAATGGCAATAGTATTTAAAGTCCATCTACTCGCGTGTTCCACATCTTCTCCACCCTGTGGTCGAGTGGCTGCTAGGCTTAATTATTTTTTAAATAAAGGAAACAGCATTGGGTTTCAGATTCTGCAGCACAGCTTTGATCAGCCGAACAATGATCAGCATCGTCTGACGTTAACAGAGGAGCGTTCGTGATTTCTTCTGTATTAACTGTTGCATGTTTTCACTTAAGATAAAGGAGGCAGCAGCAATAGAAATAGTTTGCAGAAGTGCTGAAACTCTTTCCCATATTGATTTGTGCACATCCAAGTGCAGCTGGGCAGCTGACCCCGAAAATAAAAAAATAACATTCATGTGAAAAATAGAAAGGCTGTATGAGGTGTGAGCACTGTGAGCATTATACGGTTGCCACAGTGAGGGCATGTCTTCTGGTTCTACAACCCCAATTTAGAAAAAGAGTTTGGGCAGTATGGAAAATGCAAAAACAAAAACAAAAACAAATGATTTGATGCTTTAATTGGCACGTTTCGTTTATTTTTGAAAATATACATTCATTTAAAATCTGATGACTGCAACACGCTCCAAAAAATTTGGGACAGTCGACTGTTTACCGCTGTGTAACATCAGTGTGACGAGGAGGGCGTGGCCAGGCTGTGAGGAGCCACACCTTGCACTGATTTGGCTAATCATTGGGAGAGAGAGATAAAGAAGCAGCTGGAAGTGCCAGGGAGGAAGAGTTAAGTTTAGCAAGTGGAATTTTCCCCCATTCATCCATTATGCATTTATTCAGTGGCACAACTGTACGGGGCCTTTGTTGCCTTTTTTTTATTGGTCATAATGGGCCACACATTCTCAATTGGAGACAGGTTAGGCTGCAGTCAGGCCATGCTAGCACCCGCACACTCTGCTTAAGCAACCATGTGCTTGTAATACAGGCAGAATGTGGTTTGGCGTTTTCCTGCTCTGGATGGCAGCATATGTTGCTCCAAAATATGTACATATCTTTCTGCATTAATGGTGCTCTCACAGATGTGCAAGTTACCCCTGCCATGGGCACTGACACACCCTAATAACATGACGCTGGCTTTTGGACCTGATACTGATGACAACTGGATGGTCCTTTTCCTCTTTGGCCCGGAGAACATGACGGCTCTTTTGACCAAAAACTATTTGAAATGTCGACTCTTCGGACCACAAAACATGATTCCACTGTGCTACTGTCCATCTCAGAGAAGACCGAGCCGAGAGAAGTTGGTGGTGTTTCTGGACAGTGTTGCTGCATGGCTTCTGCTTTGCATAGCAAAGCCATAATTTACATCTGTGGATGCAGCAGCGGATTGTGTTGCCTGACAAAGGTTTACCAAAGTATTCCTGAGCCCATGTCAGGATATCCATTGCAGACACATGGCAGTTTTTAAGATGAAGACGTCTGAGGGATTGGAGATCAAGCACATTCAGAAGTTGTTTTTTTCGCGCTTGCCCTTTACGCACCAAGATTTGACCGGATTCCTTGAATCTTTTAATTATATTGTGCACTGTAGGAGGTGAAATGCCCCAAATCCTACCGATTCATCTTTGGGGAATGTTGTTAACAAAGTGTTGGATTATTTGCTGACGCATCTGCCAGCAGATTGGCGAGCCTCGACCCATCCGTGCTCCTGAAGGACTAGGCCTTTTTTTTAGAGGCTTGTTATATACTTTGATTAGACGTTTGCCTCGCCTGATTGTTTCACATCACCACAAAATCGGGTTGTCTGCCCCAAATGGTGTCAAGTCCTACGTTGTTTAACACATCTAGATGTAAATATCAGGAAATGAAAGCTGAAATTCTGATCTATTATCCAATTATTCTTTTGATCTCAAGCACAAATGTACCCAGTGTATAGCACAAAAAATGAATTGGCGTTGCTGTTCCAATACTGTCAGAGGGGACTGTAACTCTCCCATAACTTCTAAATATGGCCCGTATGGTTACGGTTGGGGTTAGACAATCATATAACAAATATCGAGCAAGCAGGTCATTTTAGTTTCTGCAGACCTTTTGGTAGACGTGACATCACCTCTACTTCAAAATCAAATTGTCTAGAACAAAATGACATAAAAAAAAAAAATCTCTGAATTGAAGGGGAAACTAAAAGGGGGAAACAATAATTATGGATAATAATAAGAAGGTAATTATGAAACTAGGTTAACAGGCGCTTTAAAGCTTCTGCCTGATCTCCAGTCAACCAATCAGCTCAGCTAATAATACAATTGAAGGACTCCGAGACGAGGGCTGCCGTTTTAATAGAGAAACCATGTAAGATTTGTTCAGAAATACCGTGTTCAGTGTTTTTTAAAAAATACCCATTTTTGGTCAGGTGTAAAGTCAAAATTCTAAATACAGAATTACAATCTACTACTCAAGCCGTTTTCAAAGCTTTGTATGAGGCTAGCCATTGTAATGATTTTTATTTATTTTTGGATCTTCATTAGGATGTGTAAAATGATGAGAGTATAAAAGATAAACCGAAATGTAAATGTATGGTGTCGTACCTTGCAGAGGAAGTTGATGTTAAACCCAAAAGTCTGGGCATTTCTGGAGCCTGCGTTCATGTAGTTTCCCACAAGCAGTATAAATTCCAGGAGCTTGCTAAAGCTCTCACTCTTCTTCACTTCCTCACATGCAAAGGTGACGTTCATGATGTCAGGACGGATGTTGTTTACTTGTTCCTCAAATGTCAGCTTGAACAGGATCCCATTCAGACGAGGGCGCAATAGCTTCACTGAGCTCATCTACAAATGAAAGAAAATGACATTTCAAAGATGTATATGCCTATATATAATGCCTATACAGTACATTGTTTCCGGGTACATATTGGGTAAATTCAATCATTAAGCAAATATCCAAAAAATAAAATCCAAATCGATCAGTTCCCTGTTATTATATTAATGTTGATCTAACAAATCTAATGTTTAAAAATGTGCTATTTTATATGTGTGCAATGAGACTTTAATAATGCACTTGTGCATGACGTGCACGCCTCAGATGATTTACAGATTTAAGTGCTACTAGGAGACTTGCCGGACATTGAGCATGGGGTACACTGAGAGGAAGACTACCTTGGAAATGCTGTTTAAAATTTTAACTTGTTGATTGTTTGAAATCCTTGACATTAACCTTATAAACTGGAGTCAGATAATGCAGGTACACTGAAATTCACAGTGCATTGGAGTCAGATATTTGATTAATAAGATTAAAGAATGCATTTAACCTTCTTCAACAGATTGGCACATTTTAAAACATAATTTGCATAACACGGAAAACATTAAAGGGCAATTAAACAATCAGCCAACCATGTGGCAGCAGCACGATGTATAAAATGATGGAGATACAGGTCAAGAGCTTCAGCTAATTCATATCAAATATCAGAATGAAGAAAAAAGGGTGACTTTAACTGTGGCTTGGTTGTTGGTGCCAGATCGGCTGGTCTGAGCATTTCAGAAACTGATGACCTCCTGAGAATTTCTCACACAACAGTCTCTCAAGTTTACACGGAATGGTGCAAACAACAAAAAAAAACATCCAGTGTACAGAGGATATGCAAGCTGAAAGACATTATTGATGAGAGAGATAAGAAGAGAATGACCAGAATGGTCTAAGCTGACAGGAAGTCTATAGTAACTCAAATAAGCTTTTTTTTATATATATATATATATAACTGTGGTGAGCAGAAAAGCATCTCAGGATGCACAACACATTACACCATGAGGTGGATGAGCTACAACAGCAGGAGACCACATCAGGTTCCACTCCTATAAGCCAAGAACAAGAATCTGAGGCATAGGCACAGACTGGAATAAGAGACAGGTGAAAGACTGGAAAAAGGCCGGTGGGTTGTTTTTCTTCTAATCTTCATCTGCCCAGTTTCTGTGAGCATGTGCCCATGATAGGGAAGCCTATGTGGTCTTCAACTGTAGTAGCCCATCCACCTGAAGGTTCGATGTTTTGTGCAAGTTTGACTTTGGAAAATCAAGAAAATCCTAGAGAACAGCTGATCTTTATTTGGGGTTAATCAAAAGTACTTCAATGATGACAGTAATGAATTAATTCTGACACAATCAAAGTGTGGGGTGTTGGGGTTGGTAACCAATCGCTTCCTATAACCATCAACAAGCTTCCTACACCTCTCAACTGGAATTTTGGACCACTCTTCTTTTGAAAACTGCTCCAGGTCTCTCAGATTTGAAGAGTGCCTTCTCGCAACAGCAATTTTGAGATCTCTCCATAGGTGTTCTATGGGATTTAGATCCGGATTCATTGATGGACACTTCAGAATTCTCCAGCGCTTTGTCTCCAACCATTTCTGGGTGCTTTTTGAGGTATGTTTCGGGTCATTGTCCTGCTGAAACACCCATGACCTCTGACGCAGACCCAGCTTTCTGACACTAGGCTCTACATTATGGGCCAAAATCTTTTGATAGTCTCCAGATGTCATGATTCCTTGCACACAGTCAATGCACCCAGTGCCAGAGGCAGCAAAACAACCCCAAAACATCCTTGAACCTCCACCATGTTTGACTGTAGGTACTGTGTAGGTCTCTTTTTGTTTTCTGTAAACAGTAGAATGCCAAAAAGCTCTATCTTAGTCTCATCTGTCCACAAAACGTTCTCCCAGAAGGATTGAGGCTTACTCAGGTACATTTTTGCAAACTGCAGTCTGGCTTTTTTATGCCTCTGTGTCAGAAGTGGGGTTCTCCTCGGTCTCCTGCCATAGCGCTTCTTCTCATTCAGATGACGACGTATGGTTCGAGCTGACACTGATGCACCCCGAGTCTGCAGGACAGCCTGAATTTGCGTGGAAGTTGACTGAGGTTGTTTATCCACCATTCGAACTATCCTGCGTTGCATTCTTTCATCAGTTTTTCTCTTCCATCCACGTCCAGGGAGATTTGCCACAGTTCCATGGGTTATAAACTTCATGATTATATTGCGCACATTGGACAAAGGAACTTTAAGATCTCTGGACATTGACTTGTAACCTTGAGATTGTTGATATTCTTTCCACATTTTGCTTCTTAAGTCCTCAGACAATTCTGGCACTCTTTCTTTTGACGCGGTTTTAACACAAAGGTTGAGTCAACTTTTATACACTCTAACTGGCTTCAGTTTGGATTTCTATATTGCCAGCACCTGTTACTTGCCACAGGTGAGTTTAAATGAACATCACATGCTTGAAATGAAATCATTTACCCACAGTTTTAATAGAATGCCAATGATTTTGTCCAGTCCATTTTGGGAGTTCTGTGTAAAATGATGTCAAATTTGACCTTTTTTCTTCTGCTTTTTTTGTGCCGTTCCAATGCACTTAAAGGTAATAAACGTGTGTATACCAAAAATATTTGCCATTGCAACACTTTTCTGGGAGAAATGGTGCATTTTCTGGAAATGTTCCAGGGGTGCCAATAATTTCGTCCATGACTGTATATACATGAGAGTGTCATTGCTGCTTGCAGCTATATTATTAGAGTTAATTTATTTTCTCCCCTAGTGGCTTGAGAATCTGCATTAATGACAGCTAAAACATTTTACCAACATTACATCTCTCTCTATCGAACTACTGACCAAGTTACATAACTGTGGCTATAACGCTGAGCAAGCTATGGTAATGAAAATAAATCGAGATAGATACTATCTCACGTCTTTTCTTGCTACTCTTAATTTCTCAGTCCTCTCTCTCTGTCGGCATCTCAGCTTCAAATCCTTCACATGTACAGAGGTAGTCATTTTTACAATAAATTATGCAAAGGGACTGAGGTGGGGTGAGCTGGTGGGAGGGAGGTGTCAGTGTCACAGAGAGGCAACACGAGACAAGGACAGAAAGAGTGGTAAGGGGGATTGAATGTGCACTGGAGCAAGACTGAAAAATTGGGCAGAAAAGAGGAGCATTGAGTCAGAAGAGATAAAGAAAACCAATGTCCAGAAAAAAAAAAAGCTTAGAAAAACTGAAAGACATCATCAAAAGGAAAGCGTGTTTGCTCGCTGATGTCTCAGTGACAGCTGCTTGTGTTTGTGCACTGCCTCCAATACATACCACGATGCCAAACTGCTCTGACTCGCACAGCTCCTCGTACTCGCTCTTCAGCTCAGCGAGAGAGCTCAGCTCCTTCTGTTCAGGGAGATTCTTGATCAGGTTCTGTAAACATAAAGCACATGGCAATCATTAGTCTCCGAAAGGTGCGCAGGAAGTCGCACAGCTCTAGTCTACCAAGTTCACTCATGTCATACGTTGGATCTCTAAAACGTCCTGTTTCCCCGATTTACTCCTACCACTACCTCACTGTGCAAAGAAAGTGTGAACATAGAGCGAACTGATTTCCCTTAAAAAGCTGAACTCAAAAAGACATGCCTTACTCCAATTTTAGCCATGTTGGCAAAGACAAATCATTTTTGGCTGGATAATCTCATCACCATGAAGCCGGAAGAGTACAGGACACTGACATCGGGGGAGATTACATCAGTGAGGGAAAGCTTTCGGGGAAAGTAGCCATTGTCCTTTGGATATTTCATTTTGCCAGGCAAATATTTCATTCCTTTGAATATATGGGCTCTGAAGATGTTGGTAGGGGACTCGGCTGCATGCTTAAATGTTAATTGTGCTTGTAAAATGTCAGAAGCATAAATGAAGAGGAGCATGGGACTTCTGGAGGCTTTCTATCTCATTAAACCTGCCTAATTTTGCAGGACTAGCAGGATAATGGGCAAGTAAGGCTGGGCAAATACTGTGAGAGTACTGAATACTGAGGGGATGCTGGAAGGGCAGCGAATGGCAAACTAGTGTTTACTAGCTCAACGCATACTTTAGTCTGCTAGAAAGGTTCTATTCACTTCGAGATCTTCTTTTGAGGTGGGATTTGCATGCAGAAGCTCGGCTTGATTGCTAATGGAAAGTCGTTACACACTCAAGGCGGAGCCTTCAAAATGAAATGTCTTAAAATGGATACAATAATCCGCTGCGGTTATTGTCACCTCCTCTGGATTATAGAAGTTTTACAAAAAATCATTTATGAGCATCGACGTTAGTGTCACATTTAGGGGGAGAAGCTTCAACTTAATGTTAGTTAGTGGCATAAACAAAGAAGAATGAAGAAGCACATAGTGGTTGTTATGTTCTTAGTCGTATTTCTGTTTCGTATCAGTGTCGGTGGCGGGATGGGTGTCTTTTGTCTCCTCCTCCTACTTTAGGCGCCGTCCACCACAATGCGTCACAATCACAACTTGTACATGCCTGTTCCTGCCTCATGCTTTGGGATTGGTTGGCTGTACATTTCTGGACGTGTACTTAAGCCTCATCAGTCTCCGTCCCCGGGGGTAGATCATTGCCATTGTTTTGTGCCGCTCATATTGCTTTACCTGCTCCTGTGTATGACCTGCTGTCTGTTCTTGACTTTGTTTGTGCTCTACCCCTTTAAGTTTTGAGTGTTATATATATATATATATATATATATAGCGCACTGTTAATCGTGGTTAGGAAATCAGCGCCATTTATGTTCATTCATTTTCTCTTGGTTTTGGGTTAGCTAGGGAATGATGGAAGGAAGTGTATTTTTGGTTTCTTTCTTTTTAGCGTAATTAGTTCCTCTTTGTATAGTTTGAGAGAGATTTGTTTATTATTTTTCTGCCTGGTCAGCTTCCGAAGTTTAAACCACTGAAAAAAATAAAATAAAGGAGTGAGAATAAATACAAAGCAAACAAAGTCCTGGTCTCGCCACAGGTTATTTCACTGTACGTTAAAGTCGTAATAGTAGTTAATAATTAGGTAGTTAGGTAGGTCTGTAAACAATAATTAGTAATAAAAAATTCCCTTTGGCCTTTCTCATATGACTCTTTCCCTTTTTGGGTTGCTGGCCAAATGAGCGACTTTTGAACTAAAAAGGAACATGTAGCCTTTATATAACAGGATTAAATGTGTAGACACCCAAACTGTAAACTAGAAATGCAAAACAACTCTCTAATTAGTAAAGAAATAAATGACTGTGGATCACTCGATCACAATGGAGCATGACAGCACAGAAGCAAACACGGTGATCGATATTTCTGCTGTTTCCCTAAATCTGATTCTTGAGTTGTTTTCCCTCGTCCATCGCTCAGATAAGAGACGATCAATTAGCCTTTACCGGTTTCTCATTTAGACGTCTTTTCAGCAGCATATGGTTTAAAATGCTCAAATATGTAGCTGTCGGACTGGAGGCAGAAGTCAGAAGGTGGTGCAAACAATCCGAGATGAAGCATCATTAAAGATTTTTTTTTTGTTTTGGTTTATCACAACCCCGGATAATGAGTAAATGACACAAATTTGGAGGCATATGGAAGTATTCAACAGAAGCATATCCAAAACAGGGATGAGTCAGTCAGCTCTCTCCAGGCTACCAGATACAATCTGCATCTGGGGGAGCAGAGCAGCGCTGAGTCAACGGGTCCTGCCAGGATAATCACTCAGCCAACTGGGTTCTCCCAACTGGAAAAGGCACCTGCTTGCTGTTACTCGTTATTCTTCCTCTTGCCTTGATTACCTGTCAGTCAACAATTCAGGCATAAAAAAATAGGGCAGAACCATGAGGAAGTGAGTGCAAAATCACACCCTTGCTTGAACAATGAAAAACAGCTCAAGCCGACCTTAAGCAGGCCCACAAAGACGTACACTTGCGATTACAAGGCAAAAGAGAACGTTTCTAATACAGGAGGCTTTACATCAATTTATCAAGTACAAAACTGAGTGCAGTTGTCTCTTTTGGTTTGTTAATTTGATTATATTAGAGGTATATTAGGCAGCAAGTGAACAGTCAGTTCTCAAAATCGATGTGTTACTACAGTAAAACCACCTGCCACATATTGTGGAGGTCCACCTTGTGCCACCAAAACAACTCTGACCCGTCGAGGCGTATGTATATATGTATATAGGTGTATAACTATCACCAGTGTATTTAGAAATCTGTCTGGTGACTAATTAACATCACATTGTCAATGCAAATAGCCTCAATCCGATCAGGTTGCAATTCAGTCACATTTTCATACTCGCTGTGTCTCGTAATTGACAAAACAGGCTTAATCATCAGTATAAATCAGTTGCAATCAAAATGATTCAACCCCCCCATTACAAATCAGGTTTATTGTCCAAATGGACAGACTTTCAGCTGTTTACAATGAACAAATCAAACAAAAGCAACTGAAATAGTTCAAAATGGTTCAACACAACGAATGCTTCAAGTGTTTTCTAGAGCGAGTCTCAGGTGGCAGTAAGGTTCCTGACACCGCCATTGCTTCCTGTTATCATTTCAGGTTATTGTAGTTAGAAGCAGTCGTTCCATAAACAGTCTCACATTTTTCTCTTTCTCTTCAAGTTAAAAGGGCAAAGCCAGAACCTTCATGTACGTGTGTGTGTGTGTGTGTGTGTGTAAGGAAGTAGGATGTATGGTTTGTCTCTTATATCCTAACCCAGCAGGCACTGGCATGACTCACACACGCTGGCATGATACACTCTGCACTACCGCTGTGTCGCTGTATGAGCTCTTCCAGTTCAGGCCTCTCGTGGATTCAAAAGCGAATTTTAAACACAGCCTGTTCCCATGTTAGTGAATGCAACACAAGCAAAACTTACATTTATATCAATACTTTAAATTACAGTGCCTTCCACTAAAATTAGCACCCTTGTTAAATATGAGCCAAGAAGCCTGTGAAAAATTGCCTTTATTGTTTAACATTCTGATCTTTTGTTAAAAGAAATTCACAAAAATACTCCGCTGTCATGGATATCGAACAACTGGTTTATCCAAAAAATAATATTTGTTAATTATGTAAAATGGTAAATGTGCACTTATATACCGCTTTTATCCAAAGCAGCTTTACACTGTGTCTCATTCACCCATTCACACACACACACACACACACACACCAATGGTAGCAGAGCTGCCATGCAAGGCGCTAACTTGCCATCAGGAGCAACTTGGGGTTCAGTGTCTTGCCCAAGGACACTTCGGCACGTGGAGTCACCCGGGCCGGGAATCGAACCTCCAACCCTACGATTAGTGGACACCCCACTCTACCACCTGCACCACAGCCGCCCCCAAAATATGTGTTTGCCACAATTATTGACACCATTTTAGTCAATGCTTTGCTATCTCCCTTTGCCAAGATAACAGCTCTGAGTCCTCTCCTATAATGACTGATGATGGTGGAGAATACATGGCGAAGGATCTGAGACCATTCCTCCATACAGAATCTCTACAGATCCTTCAGATATCAAGGTCCATGCTGGTGGACTCTCCTCTTCAGTTCACCTCACAGGTTTTCTATGGGGTTCAGGTCAGGGGACTGGGATGACCATGGGAGGACCTTGATTTTGTGGTCAGTAAACCCTTTTTGTGTTGATTTTGATGTATGTTTTGGATCATTGTCCTGCTGGAAGGTCCAACCTTAAGCTTTCTGGCACAGGCAGTCAGGTTTTCATTTAATATCTGTTGCTATTTGATAGAGTCCATGATGCCATGTATCCTAACAAAATGTGCAGGTCCTCTGGCAGAAAAACAGTCCCAAAACATTAAAGAGCCACCATTATATTTAACCCTTGGCATGAGGTACTTTTCCATATGGCTACCTCTCTGTGTACCAAAACCACCTCTGGAGTTTACTGCCGAAAAGCTGTGGCAATAAGAATAAATTATTTTCAATTCGTTTGCTATTTTCTTATCGCCACTTCCCATTTTGTGAAGCTCAACAACCTTTTGCCGCACATCACAGCCATATTCCTTGGTTTTACCCATTGTTATGAATGACTAAGGGAATTTGGCCTAAGTGTTTTATCATATTTATACCCCTGTGAAACAGGAAGTCAGGGTTGAATAATTTTCAGTTCCTAGTCACCAGGGTACATTTAAAAAAATTTAAATATCAATGTTAATATACTTCAAATATACTGACAACATTTTCTCATATAAATTCATTGGGGTGTCAATAATTGTAGGACACATTTTTTTTTTTACATTTTTTCTTTTTATGAACCTGTGTTGTTTGCAATTGTTTGATAGCCATGAGAGCATTGATATCCAGAGTATCAAATTATCAAATTTAAGTTAGGTTAAGTCTTGAATTTAGTTTTAAACAATTATTTGTTTATTTACTGAATTTTTTATTGACTTTACTTATGTATTTGTTTATTGATTAATATTATTATAAGACAAAAGTATTGTGTTTTATTTAAAAAGCAACTGTAGTTAAATTACTGAAAAATATAGAGTAATTCCTTTCATTCGTCCCCCTCTTTGATCCTTACCTGCTGGTATGCGTGCCGCAGGTACAATTGAGTGAAGTAGCGGGGCCATGCGGTGAGTAATATGGGCTAAGAACCTACCATCTAGGGCTCCCATATGAATTCTTCATTGCAAGTGAATATGACTCACAGTAACATTTCAAATTATTAACACACAAAATCTGTTTTCATACAAGCCCATATCCAAAAATGTTGGGACACTGTAAAATGTCAATAAAAACAGAATGCAATGATCTGCAAATCATTTAAACCCTATATTTTAATTGAAAATAGTACAGACAACCTGTTTGTTTGTGCTATACACCAAAGACATTTGGGTTTGACATCAGCAAATTGTTGGTTTCTTCTTTTGTGATGCTTTTCCAGGCTTTTATCACAGCCTCTTCAATTGTTGTTTGTTTCAGAGGGTTTCTCCATTCAGTCTCCTCTTCAGGAGGTGAAATGCATTCTCAATAGGGTTAAGGTCTGGTGATTGACTTGGCCAGTCTAAAACTTTCTACTTTTTCCCCCAATAAAGTAATTTGTTGAGTTGGCAGTGTGTTTTGGATCATTGTCTCGCTGCATGATAAAAGTTCTTCCTGATTAATTTGGATATATTTCGCTGTACATGTAAACTCAAGCCTTGACAATAACTTCACTATGTTTCACAGATGAGCTTGTGTGTTTTGGATGATGAGCAGATCCTTTCTTTCTCCACACTTTGGTCTTTCCATCACTTTGGTAGAGGTTAACCTTAGTTCTAGAACCGCTGTGGCTCATATTTCTCTGCAAATTCCAATCTGGCTTTCTGATTCTTACTGCGGATGAGTGGTTGGCATCTTGTGGTTCTGCCTCTAAATTTCTACTCTCAAAGTTTTCTTCAAAGAGTGGATTGTGATATCTTCGCCCCTGCCCTGTGAAGGTTGTTGGTGATGTCACTGACTGTTGTGTTTGGGTTTTTCTTCACAGCTCTCACAAAGTTTCGGTCATCAGCTGCTGTTGTTTCCCTTGGCCAAACCATTTGGTGTCTGTTGCTCAGTACACCATTGGTTTCTATCTTTATCAGGACATTACAAGCTGTAGTACTGTCTATGCCCAATGTTTGAAACTGAAGGCTAAAACCATTAGTAGATGTTCAGAGCTTATTGCTCTTTAAACAATCAATCTATCAGGACACCTAGTTAACAAGAAACACCTGTCAGTCACATATTCCGATATTTTTGCTTGCCTACACACTGGGTGGTCTTATACAAAATGTGCTATGTTCTATGTTGTTTAACAGATCTACATACAAATACCAGGAAATAAAAGCTGAAATTCTAAATTCTCTTCTCATATTCAACTTTTGATCTCAAACCCTACAGCAAAAAAATATTAATTGGGCTTGCCATTCCAATAGTTTCGGAGGGGACTGCATGAATGCCTATAACGTTTCATCACAAATATTGTAATGAATCATTGTACTTATGGTCTAGTAAAACCAATGATGTGGGAGGGGGGTGAGCTTTCCCACCTTGGTATTAACTATGGCCATAGTTGAGGTGTATAGAGTAGTAACTCATAAAAAAACAAAAACAAAAAAAAAAACTAGTTTTATTATTATGTGATTGTATATGTATTCCCATTCGCCATCAGAAGTCAATTAATGGAGCTGAATGGAGTCGAGTGCAATGTGTGTGCAATTAGTGTCACTAATAATCTCAATATAAATATACCTGTTCATGAAAAGTTCCAGAGTTTGTTAAACAACATATCTAAACAAACAGCATCATGAAGACCAAAGAGAATGGAAAATAAATGGCACACTTTCACTCTATAGAAGAGGCCATCCACCAAAAGTGACCAGGTAAGGTGGGCATTATTCAGAGAAGCAACTACACCAGCAGGAACCCATACCTTCCATACTTTATCATAGCTTAGAAAGTTAAGTCATGTGATTCATCTGCGAGGTTTGTGAGAGGTGTCCCCACCTCTATTCTTTTTTTTTTATAGTCGTCATACCTCCCTGTTTACTCTTGTTATGCATCACCCGATTCAGTTTTACATTCAGCCATTAAATGACCATTTGATGCTGAAGAGTCTCTGCCAGAATCAAGCCTCAATTAAGCAAAGGGGCAAGCAGAGTCCTCTACTTGGATCTTGTGCACATACATGATTATTGTTCTGTCCCATACTGCAGTTTAAATGATGCAAATGATAAGCAACATTTTGCCAGTCTGCCCAATTCACCTGGGAACAAATTCTGATGCTACTGCCAAACTCTTGAGTCACAAAAAGCCAGGTAATGCATACTCATGAATATACATGAAGGCCAAAGAAGAAAATGGCAAAGAATGACAAATAAGATAAACAATAATAACAAGCAATAACAAAGCTATAGGCCCTCAAAGGTCCAACGAACCATAACCATAAAGGTAGTTTCTGCAGAAAGGCATGGTGTGACAGAGGAGGTGTGGCCAATATTGTAGTGTCTGAGACTCAAATTGTGTAACTGGGAGAAACATACAGTAGATTCAGCTAAGCATAACAGATTATACAAGCCAGGCAAAAGATTAGTAAGAAAATTTTATTTAATAACTTCAGTTATGACTCTACAAAGCCTTATGTAAGCACATACAGTCAGATCCATAAGTATTTGGACAGTGACACAAAAAAGTAATTTTGCTTTATTTATATAAATGTATAGCCATTTTATATAGTCCCTCCATCATAACGGGCTCAAAAGTATTTGGACCCAAAAAAATGAAGGGGAAAAATATTAATTTTCATATTTGGATGCAAATCCTTTACAGTCAGTGACTGGCTGAAGTCTGGAACACACTGACAACACCAACTGCTGAGTTTCCTCCTTTAAGATGCTCTGCCAGGATCTTACTGCCTTCAGTTTTATCTTCAGTAAGTGAAAGGCATGCTCCACTGGGTTGAGCTCAGATGACTGATTCTGCTTTTTAAGGTCATTCAATTTCTTTGCCTTAAGAAATTCTTGGGTTGGTTTCATTGTATGTTTTGGGCCATTATCCAACTGTACTATGGAGCCTCAACAGGTTTTGCAGAATTTGACTGAATCGGAGCAGAAGGTATACTTGAAAATTTATCCTGCTACTTCTATCAGCAGTCACATCATCAATAAACACGAGTGACACAGTTCCATTGGCAGCCATAAATACCCATGCCATAACACTTCCTCCACCATGTTTGACAGATGGTGGTATGTTTTGAATCATGAGCCCTTCCTTTTCTTCTCCATACTCTTCTCTTCCTAGCATACAGGTACAAGTTAATCTTGGTTTCATCTGTCCAAAAATTTTGTTCCAGAACTGGACAGTTTTGTTTTTTAGATGTTTTATGGCAAAGTCTAATCTGACCTTTCTGTCCTTGAGTGTTACCAGTGGTTTGCATCTTGAAGACAACCCACTGTATTTACATGCATCCGGAAAGTATTCACAGCGCTTCACTTTTTCCACATTTTGTTATGTTACAACCTTATTCTAAAATCGGTTAAATTCATTATTTTCCTCAAAATTCTAAGTTTCTGCTAAATCTCTGATAGGTTTGTTTTGTTTTGTTTTCAGCCTAATGATGGCCTCTTCCACTTGCATCGTCATCTCTTTGGACCATAAATAGATAGTGCATTTATGGCTGCCATGAACAATTAACAATTGCAAATTCAACACATGGGATCAACTCCAGACCTTTTATCTCCTTAATTTGCCATGAAATAATGAGGAAACAGGCCAAACCTGTTTTTATGCCACACTGTCAAACCCCTTTATTTAAAGCTGAAAGTCTACATTTCAATAACCTCTTGATTGCGTCATTTAAAATCCATTGTAGTGGTGTACAGAGGCAAAATTATGGTGTGTCCCTGTCCAAATACTTGTGGACCCAACTGTACATTATTGACCTTGACAATACTGTGTATGTGAAAGAAGAAGCCTTTATGGCAACCCTGGAGCAAAGAGGGTTAAGGGCCTTGATCAAGGGCCCAATAGTGGTAGCTGTACAGTACCTGAACCCCTGAAGTTCTGGTCAGTAACCTAGGGCCTAAACAATTGAACCACCACTGTCCCTAATATGACTTAGAGGTGGCAATGTAGTGCAAACTAGTATTGAAATACAATGCCGCAGGTGCGCTGGACAGGCGAGAAAATCAAGGCAGCAGTGGCCACTAGATCACTTGTAATCATTTTTGACAGGTTACATCAGTGACAATTGAGTCAAGTCCTGCTTTTAGCTACTTGTTTGACAAGCTGAGAAAGGTTTGCAGAAGCTGATAGGTATTGGTGTATCAGGTAACTTTTTACATGGTTTCAGCCTTCAATTTTTTTTTTAAAACTTGCAAATAGTCCACATGAGTGCTGGTTTTGGAGTCTTTGCTCTCCCAAAAGTGGAATGAGACTATTTTGATTCTGCTGGTTTGTTTTCATCGTATTTATAAATATGGTATAAATAAAACCGTCTATAGAGATGTGCAATCTTAGATTTCGATCAAAATGGATAAAAAGAGGAGAGACTGATGGTGGAGCGGAAACAGTGAGGAATCAAAAAAAAAAAAAGAAAGAAAAACACTTTTTCTTGAAGCTGCCAAGTGCTTTAAAATCACCAGGCGTTTAAACAAAAAACAGTAGAAAAGCCAAATAATTAAGTACTGAAGAGTCTGAGAAACTGCTGGATTACTGGGTCAGTTCTGAATCCGCGTTTTCACAGTTTTGTCTACCACACCTTCCTGGAAGTTGTAGTGTTTTACACTGCCTTCACTGGTTTATTAAAACTGGGCAGGATATAAAATAAATTTATTCTAAATTTCTTAATGTAACCAGCTCAAACTCAAATTCAGATAAATTCACGAAATTTGACCACAGAGCACTTTTCCTTCACATTACCCTTCTGAGCTTCAGGGAAAAGCATCTGTTGATAAAATATGATGGCCTGGTGTCAGATATAGTCAGATATAGTACTGAGTTTAAAAAAGGAGGTCCTACATTCCTCTCACTATGGTATAGGGGGGAAAAAATTAAGAGATATTTTATTTATGGCAGTTTGTGTGGAAGAAAATGAAACAAAAATAATATGCAACCACCAAAACAATGTGGGGGTACGAACAGTATGGCTGTATTTTAAAGATCATTTTGTAAAATCCAAATAAGCTTTACAGATTTTTATTGGAAAGGGTTTAAACAATGTTTTTCGTGTTTGTTCACTTATTGCACATGCACCTGTGGAACAGTCCTTAAGACACTTAACAGTTTAGAGGTGGTAGGCAATTAAGGTCACAGTTACAATAACTTAGGACACTCAAGAATCCTTTCTACTGACTCTGAAAAACACCAGAAGAAAGATGCCTAGTGTGCCTGCTCACCTGCAAGAACATGCCATAGGCCTGCTGCAGGGAGGCACGAGTACTGCATGTGTGTCCAGAGCAATAAACTGCAATACCTGTAATGTAAGACGCCTAAGACAGTGCTACAGGAAGCCAGGAAGGAAATCTGATCGTCCTTGCACTGGAAAAGTACATGTAACCATGTGTCCAAGCCAGACGTTAAAGACCTTGTGCTTCTCCACCTTCCATTTGAGGATGCCCCACAGATGCTCAATAGGGTTTAGGTCTGGAGACATGCTCGGCCAGTCCATCACCTTCACCCTCAGCTTCTTTAGCAAGGCAACAGTTATTATCATGCTGGAATACTGCCCTGTGGCAGGGATGGGATCATGCTCTGCTTCAGTGAGTCACAGTACATGTTGGCATTCATGGTTCCCTCGATGGACTGTAGCTCCCCAGTGCTGGCAGCGCTCATGCAGCCCCAGACCATGACACTCCCACCACCATGCTTGACTGTAGGCAAGACACACTTGTCTTTGTACTTCTCACCTGGTTGCCTCCACACACGCTTGACACCATCTGAACCAAATAAGTTTATCTTGGTCTCATCAGACCACAGGACATGGTTCCAGTAATCCATGTCCTCAGTCTGCTTGTCTTCAGCAAACTGTTTGTGGGCTTTCTTGTGCATCATCTTTAGAAGATGTTTCCTTCTGGTACGACAGCCATGCAGACCAATTTGATGCAGTGTGTGGCGTATGGTCTGAGCACTGACAGGTTGAACTTCCAGTGACCAGTATGAGGGAGTGTGAGAGCGATGACACCAAATTTAACACACCTGCTCCCCATTCACACCTGAGACCTTGTAACACTAACAAGTCACATGACACCGTGGAGGGAAAATGGCTAATTGGGCCCAATTTGGACATTTTCACTTTGGGGTGTACTCACTTTTGTTGCCAGCGGTTTAGACATTAATGTCTGTGTGTTGAGTTATTTTGAGGGACAGTAAATGTACACTGTTACACAAGCTGTACACTCACTACTTTACATTGTAGCAAAGTGTCATTTCTTCAGTGTTGTCACTGACACACAAAATGGGAAGTGACTATAAGAAAATAGCACAAACATTGAAAATGCCCATTTCCACCATCAGGGCAATAGTTAAGAATTTCCAGTCAACTGTAAATGGTTATGAATCAACATGGAATTGGATTCTCTATGGGGTTCAGGTCAGGCAAGTTGGTTGATCAATCAAGCACAGTAATACCATGGTCAGCAAACCAGTTACTAGTAGTTTTTCCAATGTGTGCAGGTGCCAAGTCCTGCTGGAAAAGGAAATCAGCATCTTCATAACGCTTGTCAGCAGATGTAAGCATGAAGAGCTCAAAAATATCCTGGTAGACAGTTGCATTGACATTATCATTGAGTTAATTAGTTGATTAGAGATCTTCTCAGGTCGAGGCTGTCTATTACGAACACTCACATTGTTACCTGATTTGCAGGTCTTTTGTCATTGGGACTCATCACAGGTCTGTGTATGAATTAGTATGGTTAAAACAAAAAAACCTTTCGATCAGATAGAAACATTGGCTGTGTGAAGTGTGAAGATCCCCCCCACAAACACATACACTATGCTGCAGATGGGAGTTTCTTTACCTTCTGGATGCATGAGGAGTTCTGGTAATTTTCTAATTCACAGATAGGTATGTCTCACACACATACCCACACTAATAAAATTAATAGCGACTAAAGGAAGCCAACGGAGCACTATTTTAACCAGAGTCCATTCTCGCTCTTCAGTCCATGGGGCCAGTGACACATTATCACATTTCTCTACTATAAATCAAGAAATAATATGTAAAAAATAAAAAATCCTTAATAATCCTGCCGTGCTGCAAAGAGAGTGGTAGTCTAGTGTTCTAGGAAAAAATTAAATTTTTTTTTTTTTTTTTTTTTTAAAAAAAAAAAAAAAAAAAAAAAAAAAAGAGTATTTTAACAACAAGAGTTCAGTTTCTCCCAGTTGGGAGTTTGTACATATTTGTTGTTGCTGCATTTCTGTGGCATATTCCAGTTGTCATTCCAAGCACCAACACCATTATATAAAACAATACATTCATAACCTTCACTGACCTGTATAGATAGAACAATAATATGTGTAAGAGCAGTCAGCATTTTTAGGTTAGAAAATTAACAAGACAAACAACATGTGTGTGTGTGTGTGTGTGTGTGTGTGTCTTGGCGGGGTTATACGTACAAAGAATGATAAAGAAAAAGAAATATTCCTTTCAGTGGAGGCTTCGTGTATGACAAGGAATCATTTCAACTTTCCGTGTCTAGATAGCTTCGAGAGGTTCTAGAGGCACAGTCTGAGCACAGTCAAATGAAGCCCCTGCTGGTCGAATAAAGCAATGCCTGGCATGATAAAAGGCCTGTTTGTTGAAGCTAACTACATCATATATGCAGTGGATAAACAAAAAGTCTGCATACCTGTTAAAATGGAAGGTTTTTGTGATGGAAAAAATTTAAACTAAGATAAACATTTTAAAGAAAAATAGGAAGAAAAAAAAAGTTACAGTAGCCTGGTAGCACAAGTCTGCACACCCTTTTATAATTGGGGATGTGGCTGTGTTCAGAATGAATCAATTCACATTCAATCTCATGTTCAAATGTAATTATCATACAGCGGTCATCAATGAAATTATTCGGATTAGTAAAGATCAGCTGTTTCGGTAGGATTTTCTTCACATCTTCTTGGTTTCATCTGACTGCTGAAACCATGGTCCACAAACAGCTTATTTTTGAATTTCCAAAACATTAAATGTACCATGGAACACTGTGAAGGCCATCATCAAGAAATCGAGAAAATGAAGCACCACAGTGACATCACCAAGAATAGGATGTCCCTCCAAACTGTACAAAAGAAGGTGACAAAATCTTACCAGGGAGGCTGCCAACAGACCCATGGCAACATTAAAGGTGTTGCAGGACTATCTGACAAGTACTGATGACTCTGTACATGTGACAACAGTCTCTCATATTCTTCACATGTCTAGGCTTTGGGGCAGGGTGGCTAGAGGGAAGCCCTTTCTCAAAAAATATCTAAACTCTAAATCATCCCAAACCATGTGACAAAATGCGTTATGGTCTGTTGAGACCAATTCAAAACGGGTATTAATAATTCTAAAATTCCAAAAGAGCCCCATAACCACATTAAAGCATGGTGGTGGCAGCATCATGCTTTAAGGCTGCTTTTCTTTAGCCAGAACTGGAGCTTTTATCAAGGTGGAGGGGATCATGTATACAGTAGCTACAAATACAAGCAAACTTTTAGTGCAAAACCTTCAGGTGTCTGCTAGTAAGATGAACATGCTAAGGAATTTCAAATTTCAGCATGATGACGACCCAAAGCTTACGTCCAAATCAACAAAGGAATAAATTAACCAAAATATCAGTGTTTTTAATGGCCTTACCAGAACCCAGACCTGAATCCTACTAAAAAAAATCTGTGGGGTGACCTGAAGCGGGCTGTGCACAGGAGATGGCCTTATAATTTCATGGAACTAGAATGCTTTTGCAGAAAAGAGTGGGACAATAATATATTAAATCAAGATGTGCCACATTGATAGACAAATAAACAGAATAGTGTAATAAAATCCAAAGTTTTTTTATTTTCTTCTTTTTCTTTTCTATATAAATGTTTCTCATTGTTCATCACGTGTGAACTTTTGATGTGAATAAAATAAACATACAGTTGAGGTCGCAAATTCATATATGCCTTGCAGAATCGGCAAAATCTTAATACTTTTAACAAAATAAGAGGCATCATAGAAATCCCATGCTATTTTTTTTTTTATTTAGTGCTGACCTGAATAAGCTATTTCACATAACAGAGGTTTATATATAGTCCATAAGTCCAAAAAAAATGACCCTGTTATTTGGTTTAAAGATCTTCAGAAGTTAAATAACGTATTTACATATCTCCCAGAAGACAAAATAATCATTTACCCTGATCATCCTGTTCAAAAGTTTCCATCCTCCTGGCTCTTAATGTCTCGTGTTACCTTATTGAGCATAAATGAATACATGCACCTTATGTAATAGTTGTGTACGAGTCCCTCAGTTGTCCTCAGTGTGAAAAGATTGATCTCAACATCATATAGCCGCTGTTGGAAAGGGGTCAAATATGCAGAATATACAGGAAAACCAAAGAGGATTTTTCTGAAGAACAGTGGGCAGTTTAACTGCTCAGGACAAACAAGGGACTCATGAACAACTCCTGTGGATCATCCAGGTAACGCCACACAGTATTAAGAATCAAGAGTATGTAAACTTTTAAACAGGGTAATTTTTCTATAAATTCAGCTAGTATCTTGTCTTGTGGACTATACTGTATGTAAACATCTACTTATTCAGGGCAGAACTACATAAAAAACTAACATGGGATTTTAATGGTCCCTTTTATCTTGTTAAAAGTATTACGATTTTGCAGATTCTGCGACGCGTACGTAAACGATCGACTGCAACAGTACACAGACATGCACGTACCCAAGCACATGCGTACAGTACATTTGCACACGCACACATACCTGGATTAACGCCTCACTCAGCTTCTCCTCATCCACCTCCAGGACAACATCCCGGATCTCATCATAAGGCATTCGGAACGATCCGAGGAAAATGGCTGTCGAAAGCAAAGATTTTTCATTTTATTCCTCCTTCTTTTAACCTGCTGGATTATTTGAACAACATATTTCTCACCACCAATGCCCTTCAGACACTATGACCACAGAATGCCCTCTAGGGATGTTTGTGCAGTTTGAGGGAGATTGGGGTGGAATAAGAACCACTGTACTTGTACTGTAATAATGAAAGAAGCCAAAGCGCCTCTGATTTTGACAGCCGTTACATAGAAACGATAAAGTTTCAAATTGGTACAAAGTTGAAAGTTTGTTGAGCAAATAGTATATACAGTTGGGTCTGTAAGTATTTGGACTGTGACTCAATTTTCTTAATTTGGCATGGTACGTTCACCACAATGGATTTGAAAGAAAGTAATCAACATGTAATTGAAGTGTAGACTTTCAGCTTCAATTCAAGGGATGTAAAAAAATAAATTTTTATAAATACTGCATTAACAGATTAAGAATGATAAAGTTTTTTTTTCCCCTAGTACCTCCATTCTCAAAGGCTCAAAAGTAATTGAACAATTAACTAATACCCGGTTTCATGGCCAGACGTGTCCTGTTTCCCCAATATTTCATGACAAATTAAGGAGATAAAAGAAGTTGATTCCACGTGTTGAATTTGCTGTTCATGGGAACTCTCAAGATACGGTCCAAAGAGGTGTTCATCCAAAGGCTGAAAAACTAAACAAACCTATCAGAAAGAAAAGCGTTAGGAGTGACCAAATAAAAAATTTGGTACATTCTTAAAAAGAAGGAATGCAGTGGTGAGCTCAGCAACACCAAAAGGCCTGGAAGACCACAGAAGACGTTTACAATAGATGATCCCAGAATTCTTTCCTTGGAGAAGGAAAAACCCATTCACGACATCTAGCCAAGTCAAAAACACTTCAAGGAGCTAGGCGCATCATTGTTAAAGTCTACAATCAAGAGCTGCCTTCATGAAGGTAAACAAAGAGGGTTTACCTCAAGATCCAAACCACTGGTAACACTCAAGAGCAGAATACCAAACGTCTTAAAAAAAAAAAAAAAAAAAAAAAAAAAAAAGACTCCAAGATTTTTTTGGACTGAGGAAAACAAGATTAACTTGGACCAGAATGATGTGAAGAGAAGTGTATGGAGAAGGAAAGGAAGGGCTCATGAATCAAAGAATATCACATCATCTGTCAAACATGGCACAGGGAGTGTTATGGCATGGGTATGTATGGCTGCCATTGGAACTGGGTCACTGCTGGTTATTGATGTGACGACTGACAGAAGTAGCAGGATGAATTCGGAAGTGTATAGAGCTGTACTTTCTGCTCAGATTCAGTCAAGTGCTGCAAAACCGATAACACTGGCAGTATCGATGCATAATGACCCGAAACATATAGTGAAAGCAACCCAGGAGCTTCTTAAGGCAAAGAAATGGGATGTTCTTAAGTGGTTGACTCGATCACCTGACCTCAACTTAAGCGGGCAAGATGTTCATTTAGGAAAGACAAAACTAAAGGCAGAAAGAACCACAACCATGCAGCAACTGAAGGCCGCTCTACAGCAGACTTAAATAGAAGTCTTGAACATTTACCCAAGTAGCATCTAAGCAAAAGATATCTCTAGATCCACTCAAGTACAGGATTTTTGTACGTTGTCCAGCACTGATCTACAGCCTACATCCAATAATTATTCGTAGAATCAATCATCTTGTATTTCTTACAACAACTAACAAATAAATAAATGTTCTGTTTAAGATCAGGTTAAAACAACCAAGGGATCGAGGCAGTGCCCCTTGTAAGCTGAGGCACTGGCTCAAAAGAGGCGTGGCCATGAGTGACAAAAATGAGCCCTGTGAAATAACAGGGTCAATTTTATGGTACACTATGAAAAAATGGTAAGCTGTGAATGTTACCTTAAGGTGGTTTGGCCATGGAATCATACAGTATTCCAATGCCGATTTCTTTCAGATTTCCGTACAAAATAAAAGTGGAGAGTTACACAGAACGTCCGTTTTAGCCCTGTAACAGAAGGCTTGCGATTGGCTCGTTATTATGCCGGTCAGTTTGTAAATGTTTCTGGTGAGAGAAATGTATTAACCATGTAGCGCTGTCCCTGGCTATTAGCAAGTAAACATTGCTAGCTGAAAGTCAGCTGCTTGAAAGGCAAGTTATAACACTGTAAACACAGATAATTTGGCTCATAATGATTTATAAACATGGGCACAAGTACCTTCCCTGTCCTTATTTTCTTTTTAATGAAAAAAAAACACACATCTGGTTTAGTTATGTAAAGTCAGCCATCCACATTACACACCTGTCCAGGATTAGCAACACTGCTAATCCTGCATTCAGACTCATCTCATAGAACAAAGTGCTGCTAGTGCTTATTCTAGTTTTACAGTATTTCTTGCTGGTAAGATTTTTTCGAAGCACAGAGCAGATCTTTTGCTCACAGAATAATCTGACTGCATTCCGGACTGTAGTGGTCCGAAAGGATTTTCTCATCCACGTGATACACCAGTGATGCGCCCATGGCTTAAACCATTATTCATTTATTTATCTATCTATCATGTCTAGATAGTTTCCAGGTTATTTGTTCTAGTGACATATCTCAGCCCAGCCACGACTCGGTTTCCCGGGAAACACGGCTAACTACAAACATGGCCGCTGAGGACTACACTTCCCACACATGCATGCGCTCACCTTCCCCGGATTTCTAATCGCACACACACTTACATCCAATCACACACACGCATATATAGTTTCTCCTGCTTGTGTCCGTTTTATATTATATATATATATATATATATATATATATGAATAAATATCTATGTGGATTTTCGCCGATAACCAGCATCGGTTATCTGTGCTGATTATTCGGCAAAACCAATCAATCGGTCGACCTCTAATTTTAATAAAAGACGATATTATTTAAATGACACTTGTACGTTTAAATGCTTTCATCTCTGTTTCAGTCAAATTAGCTACTTTTAAGTTCGGAGGAGTTGTCACTCATTCACAGATTTTTGTTTGTTTGTTTGTTTGTTTGTTGCACAGTGTGTAATATGAGGTCTGTAGTCTCTTTCACAGCTAATGCATTACAGAACCTTGCTTGGCTGCTTATTTCTAATGAAGGAGAATGACTTCATCTCAGGCTGTCCTGCATTTCCTTCAAAGTATTTATTTCTGCTTCTATTAGACGCCATGTATCTTGTGCTATTATACAATCAACTATAGTATCTTGTGCATACAGAACCCCACCCAGTCACAGGGTCCAAGGCAACAAAGCAAATATGCAGCCATGCTTTAAAAGGTCATAAAAGGTCCAGGGGGAATAGTACCAACTGTTGGTGAGCAGGCTGTGTGTGTGAGTGTGTGTGTGTGTGTGTGTGTGTGTGAGAGAGAGAGAGAGAGACTGGGCTGATTCAAAATGAATATATCTGCATTTTCTTCACTGGGTAATTTCAATGAGTAACAGCATGTTATGTTACAGAGCTGTGACTGAGAAAACTGACAGACATTGGAGGGTGTGAAAAGCACTTTTCAGCTTCAACAAAGGCTATAAAGGACAACATGGATCACCTCCATCCTGTTTCTCCTCAGCATAATCCCATCAGCACAGATTACAATAAATATATTAAAAAAATATTTGAAAAAATGACAGCTCAACATGGGGGGGCGAAAGGGGGGTACACATTGTTTTCAAGGGGAAAAAAACACAGACAGAGCATCATAGGGTGTGTTTTATTGCTTTTCAAATAGAATGTGCATCAATGAAAAACTCTGCGTTCCCTCTCCCTCTGAACTTTCTTTTTGCTAGGGAGAGATGGAGCTCAGCCTGACTTTTATCTAGCCGTCAGTGCAGACCAGTGTTGCCAACTTCGTGACGTTTCAGATCCCTTTAGTGACTTTTTCTTTTTTGCAAAAAAAAGTGCCAAAATTCCAAATGTCACGAGGTCTTGCTTTCCCGCTGCACTCACACCTCTCTCTGCGTCTGCTCTGTTCGGTGAGGGGCTGAGAGATGGAAATTTAACAATGTCATGGATAACAAGATACGCCCTTCCTCCCAATTTATATAATTCATAATCGAATGTTGTTAGAACGCAAGGCGAATGGAATGCAACACGTTTTACATGTAAAATAGTACACGTTATTACTGCCTAGTTCTCAAGTTCTACGGAAGCCGGTAAGCAGTCGCGCATTATGAATTTTTTTCTTTGTAGTTTTCTCATGATCTTGTTCTCACAACATAGTTCTATCTCGAGGAAATCTTGCGCTTTGTGAATGGGACTTGTGTTACATACATGTTGGCATCTTCGCCATCATTAATCTAACAATTGCCCACAGTAGACATGGACTCGATCTCCGCTTTAAGAGACAGAGAGGTGTCCTCTTCTCTAGTGTCAGACACCAATGTGGAAGGCGTCAATCCTGCAGGGATGACGAATTGTTGTAGGCAACCCCAGAAGTTAGCATTGCCCTCTAGTTCCCTCAACGAAAGCCAGTCGGATTTTCCATCGTCTTTCGGATTGTTGCAGAAAATAAACTCTGTGACGAACAAAAGTTCATGATTCTCACACGTTTCGTTCATTGAGATAAGATTCATAAGATTCCGAAGCCTAGGTAGACTCACCAGAAGTGAAACGCTAAAGATAAAGGCTATAAACGAACCCTACCACGGTTTGGTTAAAAAAAAAAAAAAAAAAATGAAAAAAACTATACAAGTTATAAAAACTATCAAATAAAAAAAAGTAAATAAATAAACAGGAATAAAGAAACCTTAAGCGTTCTTAGCTATGTTACAACAGAGACAATGACAAACTGCAAGAACTTACACAGATTTTGGGCCGTTTTGCCATCCAGGATTCGCAACTCTTTTGCTTTTTTCTTAAATTGTGTCATTCTGTTATCCGTTTCCTCCAAATCCTTTTTCACTGTGGCAAAAAAGAAAAGAAAGAAAAGAATTATTGCAACAGTCACAAGCATTTGTTACAGCATGAGTCACCCTTTGATGTAGTTTAGAGGGAAAACAGAGTGTCGAGAAGCACGATGCTGAACCATTGCATTCAAAACATAAAGAGTGAAATTCTAATGATATTTCTGACATTTCCACACAGTCGCAGCACAATGCTTTAGACACAGTCGTCTGGCTACACGATAACAGAAAGATTATAGAGACAAATGCCTGAATCACTCTATATGAACCCTTCACATGAATCTGACTTAGAGATTTTTTTTAAATTTTTTTTTTAATAGGTTCAGAATTTAGCATCCACGGCATGAATCCATGGACCCAAGCTGCCTTATTCAGTTCAGGCTAGTTGCAGAATACATGGCATGAAGAAATGCACAAATTATAAATATATAAGTTCATAACATAGTGGGGTTGAAACTCCAAGTGGGGGTTTTGTTTGTTTGTTTGTTTGCTTTCCTTACCTCTCCTGTCTTCCGCACCCTCTCTGCTATTGTATATGTGACGTTCGTATATGTATTCTTCTCTACGCACACAAAACAATTGATATGTACTGCTTTATCTTGACTATTTCACAGTTTTCACAGCATTTGCATCACGAGGATGTTTTACACAATGGGGCAAAATTGGAGTGTTAAATGATAAATAATAATGATCCTACTGTTTTATTATTATTATTATTATTATTATTATTATTATTATTATTATTATTATGTTATTAAATGCAAGTATTTTATTATTGGAAGGTCGGCCTTTCTAATTCCATTTAAAAATTTGTCATAATTAAATGTGGACTGCCCCGATAACCTACACCACAGCAAACACCTGGAATACCATATCAACCATCAAGCATCAACTAGCACCCACTTGTATTACCATAGTAACCATCTATTAACACCCTTTTTAAAAAAAATTATACCATAACAAGAATATAGCAACATCCTAGCAACCACCTAAGACTCCGTAGCAACAGCCATGAATACCATAGCAACCACCGAGCGACACCCTTGCAACAAATTAGGAACGGCAGTACCTTAGTTAAGCTGTGGAAGCTGCCATTCAAAACACTACAATACCCACAATCCTTGTCTCCTCACAGCCAATCAGAAATTCCTACATGGTGGTTCACTTATATCGCTGTAGGCCGAGCAGTTTCATATGTCAACACTCTCGCAATATTGATGTTGTAGTGGTACAGAGTCTTCATACGCTTGTAAACACATGCTTGTTTTGTTCGGTGAATAAAATAAATGATCCTTACTTGAACAAAGTGAATAAAACAAATGAAATGTATATAAACGTGACATAAACATGATGGAAATGTATCCTATCTATTCACCAAAATAAAATTCCATTCCACCGAATCTGATAACACGCATACATCTGTACATTATTGAAATATTCATAGTCTAGGTTTTAAAATGGATGTCAACCTCTGGGCCGATGTAAACGTGTCCAGAGGCTAAAGGAAGCCAGGCACTTTCCAATAAAACAAACACACAGTCTGCTGTTCTCCACATTTCCCTTGAACAAAGAAAGGTTGGTTGATGAGAGCCTTGCCCGGTGAACCATCAATCACATTTCAAAGGATTTGGTGGAAGAAAGCATCATGGTGAGGGCAGTGCTCCATCATCTTACGATGCAATAAGACAATGACTCAAAAACACAAACAGAGGATGAAGAAAATAATAGTTTACAAAGAAGAAAATTTGTGCCTTGACCAAGTCAAAGTCCAGTCTGACCTGAAAAAGGGACGGTTGATGTAACTGGCCCTCACCCTAAAGCTGAAGGAGGAACTAACGTTCTAAAATTCCTCCTCACTGTGCAAGTCCTACCAGCAGCTACAGAAAACATTGGTTGGAGGTTGTTACTGCTAAAAGTGGTTCTAAGAGTTCTACTAAAAAAAATAAATTGGTCCGGATTATTTTTATGTAAACATCTATATATGTCCAAATCTGTGTGTACATTCTCTGCATGCATGTTTAGGTCACAATGCAAAGTACAATGCTAAAAAAAACACCCAAACAATGGTGGTCCACTTCCCCGTTAAATACACTCGCCGTTTCCTTTAATAGGAACACCTGTACACCTGCTTATTTAGGCAGTTATCCAATCAGCCAATCAGGTGGCAGTAGCACAATGCATAAAATCATGCAGAGCTTCAGTTTAATGTTCACTTCAGAATGAGGAAAACATGTGATCTCTGTGACTCTAACCGATGGCATGGTTGTTGGTGTCAGATGGGCTGGTTTGAGTATTTCAGAAACTGCTGATCGACTGGGAATTTCACACACAACAGTCTCTAGAGTTTAAACAGAATGGTGAAAAAAAAACAAACAACCAACAACAACAACAACCCAAAACACAACCAAGCATCCTGAAACCCCTTCTCGATGAGTCCTCTCTTATCAACAAGGCCTTTCCACCCACAGAATTGTCACTCGCTTTGTTTTTTGCACCATTCCGTGTAAACCCCAGAGACTGTTGTGTGCGATAATCCCAGGAGATCGGTACTTTCTGATCACATTCACAGGTCACGCGTGATCAACAAACAGGATATCAGAGAATGAGCAGAACACGAAAACCAGAGAACAGAGTTCAAGTGAAAACCAGAAGAATCAGCCAAAAGACAAAGGCTTGCTAATGTCAAAGACACAATGGAATTGAGCGTATACTTTGCGAAGGGGAGGCAGTAAAACGTCTCTATACAAAGGGGTGTGTGTGTGTGTAAGTATAAGTATCTGGGATCAGGTGTGCCGGATCAGAAGTCCAGTGATTGTGAACTAGGCAGAGTGTGTGTGTGTGTGTAAAAGTAACTGGTATCAGGTGTGCCTGATCAGAAGTCCACTTTCAGGGGGAATAACTAAGTATAGCTTCTCTTTGGAGCCAGCAGGACGGCCTTTCCCTCTTGCTAAAGTCAGAAAACACTTCTAGTGTAATCTGCATCTTATTAACTGACACACATTAAAAACAAAAAAAAACCCAGCAAAAGACAGCCTGGAAATCACAATGTTGTAACTTGGATATTGTTGTTTGAATTCTATCCAAGCAATTAATCACATGTCTCTGTTGTTATCAGACTCCGTGGGTTAGAGCGGCGTTTCCCAACTGGGGTGCCATCTGATGAGAGCAGGGGTGCCATAAAAATCCTTCAAACATTTATAAAATGCTAAAATGTGTATAAAACAATGAATATACATGATGAATGACTGATGTCTGAAATAATAAGACACACACACACACACACAGACGCATAATAATGATAATAAAAAATGATATAAAAAAAAAATAATATTATAATTCCCTCCCCCTCGACCCCCATCGCTGATCTGTCAGCAGCAGGTCAACGTCAGTATGTGTAACACACGTGTGTGTTCTGTCCTAATAATTTAGCGTGTGACGATGCGTGTGTAGTGCAAAAGGAATATGGACGGATTTCTTAAAAGAACAGCTCCACGTGCTTCTGGAACATCATCCTCGTGGAGCTTTGTTTATACCTCCACCTGGCTCCACACCGTGCACCTCCACAAACGGACAAGGCGTTTATACTTGACACGCTCGCCGTCGTAATACTCTTTCAAACGAAAGGGGGCGACTCCGAGTAATCGTCGCCTCGAAGTCGTCGATGAATCTTGCGCTACGCGGCAAAGTTACAGAAGATGCCGTGCAAAACACCACGTGCAATGAGGACTCGCGCGCTCAACACGCCCGAACCCCCGACTCTGCAATGACGTCGTTATTGCCTGGCGCTCCCTCACGCTACTGCAGACGCGTCAAGTAGAGACCGGCGTTCGCGCGGTCTCGCATTAATGTTCGTGTACGGTGTCACAAATTGTTGAACATTCTCAAAGGGTGCCATGACTGATGAAAGGTTGGGAAACGCTGGGTTACAAGACCGAGTAATCACTCGCTCATGCATAGCCACTGCTGCTCAGGCAGAGGCTATAGAGTTCAATTACAAAACTGAATGAAATAAGAAAATAATGTTGAGCACAGCAGAGCCATTTAAGGTTTGTTTACCTGCTGAAAACACGACTAGCTGTTTTCCTGAAGGTCAGGTGAGAGGTTTTACAAGTTGTCTGCTATACTTGTATGTGTGCGGGGAAATGTCAAGGTATGCGGACAGATAAGAGTGGGGGTTGGGGGCAGGGGAGACAGTGTGTAGACTTTCCTCTCATGTAGCTTGATGTCACCGTTGTTAGAGAGAGACAGGTTTATCAGCTGTAATCAAACCGAGGAGCAGATGTGCAAGTAAAGGTCTCAACCATCTCACAGTGGACAGCAAATGCTCAGATGCATGCATTGCCACTCTTCATACAACCATGGACTGCCTTACTGACCACTGAGTGTGTGTGTGTGAGAGAGAGAGAGAGAGAGAGAAAGACACAGAGAGAGAGAGAGAGTTCATTACTTACATAGTCCCCTTTTTGACATTATTTTGACATCATTCACACATTTTTGACAGAATATAAGTAAACAAACCGGTACTATCAATGTCTGTGAATATCAACATGCATCTATATCTATATATTTATCTTTATTCCCCAAAAACACAACATCTACACCTTATAACAAAGCAGATGAAGCATTGGCCAGTTGTTTTATGCAGTTGTGTTATGCTAGGCAGAGGAAGGAGCAGATAGAGGAAAATATATCCATGTGAGGGTGCTATCTTAAGCCGAGCCCAGAACTAGAGCTTCTACAAATGCTGGAGAACAACCTGTTATCATTGAAAGTGTGGGATTAGTATTATCCAGCTGGTCCGAACTCAAGGAATAGAGGCTTGGGCCACTTGCACAAACTATTCCTTTAGTTCCACATTAAACACTTGTGCGGCTGTGGCGCAGGTGGTAGAGCGGGTTGTGCACTAATCGTAGGGTTGGCGGATCGGGTGACTCCGGCAAGACACTGAACCCCAAGTTGCTCCCGATGGCAAGCCAGTGCCACATTCATGTGTGAGTGTGTGTGTGTGTGTGTGTGTGTGTGTGTGTGTGAATGGGTGAATGAGATCCAGTGTAAAGCGCTTTGGATAAAAGTGCACATTTACCATTACTTCCCACAACCTTGACTCAGAGATTATAAGAAAATGATGTGATGAGGACATTTCTATCTTCTGTACGATCTGCCTTCCTAAAAATCAGTGGCCCGCTATTAAATTCTCTTAAATCAATATCCTTGATTACAACTTCACAGAACCGTAACAGTTTTAGTCAAGCTCAATGACAGACTTACTGTATGACACATGAACGTGCATCATGGTGACAGAAAAGCACAGTTACGTGCGGTGTTTTAATTCGGGTCGATGACTGCAGGACAGTTTGGATGGTAAAACGTGGTTCTGACTGACCCTCTTGGTAAATATGAGCAAATAAGGCTGTGAAAATTGTCTTTATTTTTTTAAACCTTTTGATCGGTTATTAAAAAGAAAAAATGAACAAAAATACTCTGGATATCAAATCAATTGCAAACAAAATACAGGTGTTTATAATATTATAAACATCATAGGAGAAGGGGTGCCCAAAAAATTCATAGGGGTGCCAATAATTGTCGCACACCTATATTTAACAATTTATATTTTTCTTTTGACAAACCTGTGTTGTGTTTGCAGTTGTTTGATAGCCATGAGAAAGAGCAGAGTAATTATTATTTTTTATATATATATATTTTTTTTGGGAAGTTTTTGAACAGAAGATCAAAAGGTTAAAAAATAAAGTCAATTTTCACAGACGTTCTCATATGGTACCAGGGGTATCAATATTAGTGGAGGGCACTGTACTCTGCTGCTTCCCTGGCAGGCAGGATTATAAGGCATTTATAGGACCTGCTGCTACCCGCGGTCTGGATTATTGGTGGACTGGATTATGTAGTAACTCCAGCAGTAAACATGGCTCCATTTTCCCCCCCGACACCAACACATCTTTACACTGGCTTGTCTTTGCTCCTGCTGTAAAGGGAGTACACACTGCAGCTCAACCAGAACAATAGTTAAGAGGGAAAAATCAATTGATTTGATTGGACCTACTGCAAAAAAAAAAAAAAAAAAAAAAAAGTCTGAATTGGGAATAGAATACAATCTATAAATGTAATTAAATATAATTACAGTTATGGTATTATTTTAGACGGTTCACTTCGGAACTTCTAAGTGTGTGTGTGTGTGTGTGTGTGTTTTGGGGGTCTCAGCAGGCCCAGATTGGCCATTGGGAGATTCAGGAGAAATCACAGTGCGTTGAAACCGTGGCTATATACACATAGGTGCTCGTTAACATGACATGATTCGGGTGGTCGTGGTCATGTGACCGAGATGCAGTGGCTACAGGTTCGTACAAGTTCCTTCTCTGATATATATATATATGACAAATGCAAACTGTGGCTAGTAAAACCAATTTGTACAAATAGACAAAAATACACCTTGTTCTGCACTGTCGATTATTCAGAAACAAAAAGTCATCTTTGCAGTCATATTTTTCCCTTTAATTAAAACCCTGTTCAGAATGTTGAATTGAACTGCATCATGAACTGAAATGTGAGCCTAGTGCATCATTATACATCTATTATCCAGCAAGTAAAAGTACAACCGGCTGCGCGATTGACATCATTAGGCTATACAACCAAACATATTTCTGTTACAATTCATTCAGAAAGTCAGTGAATATTAGTCAATAGTCAATCGAGATCGTTGACTGAAACATAAATATAAAAATACAGCCCTTTTATACGAGAAAGCAATGTCACATCGCTATACAGCCTAATGCTTTCTAACTTATTGTAAACTTCCACTCATAGAACGTCTGCTCAACGTCTGCGTGGTTTTTACACCATTCTGTGTAGAGACTAGAGACGGTGTGTGAAAATCACAAACATGTGCCAGATGATGAAAGTCAAAGTCACGGAGATCAAAAATGTTCCCCATTATGATGTTTGATCTTAAGATTAAACTGAAGCTTTTTACCCATGCCTACCTGCTTTTATGCATTGCACTGCTGACTCGTGATCGGCTGATTAGTTTTAACATGAATGAGCAGATGTACACTCACTGACTATTTAGTATGTGTACATTACAATATGTTGTGTTGTGGATATATGGGGTGACCTGGGTGGGTGTGAGACGTGAGACGTCTGGTCCTGGTTCTCGGAGAACAGGCAGATTTCATTATCCTACAGCCAATCATTTCACAACGTCTATTCAGACTCGCACGAAAATGAACGTACGCCACCTCTGCCCACATTCATGAACTCCGACAGACTCGCTCCATCTTTTTCGACCGTTTCTTGGAAACCTCAGCACCTGTCCATCCAGTTAATATTCTGCTCGAGAACCACCCCACAGCACTGCACATCCAGGATATGCACACATATTAAATCTTGCATTGGCATTCCATTTTCCAATATTTGGTATGTCGCTTTCAAAGCAGGCCATCACGGACATCTGACTGGAAATGAGCGACGGCTAAATTTCAGCTAGCCCTCCGAGCATGGGGTCGTCTCGGCTCCTCCAGAGAGTAAAGTAGGAGTTGTTTCTTGTCAGTAGATATCTGATTTACTAGAATGAGTTCATGTTAGCTATACTGACCTTCACTGCAGTCATTTAACTGTAATGACAATAAAAACTCATGAAGTGCAGTTGGCTGGGTAGCATCGAACTCCCCCAATAACCAACTTTAAATATGACTTGCAAAACAATTACAAAGACTGACTGACAGTAAACCTACAGGCGACAGTTTACCATCTCACAATCATGGTGATTGTAAAAAAAAAAAAAAGCCCACACATTCGCTTTTATATAACCATTAAGCCCTTTTGTCTCGTCCGAAACTGTAGTATGTTGATGACTACGAGCCACGTTGTTTGTGTGCGCTGAAATCTAATTACAATGCAATGGTGTGTTACTCAAAATAAAATCAGGCAACGCTTTGGTCTACTTCAACTTACACAGTAATTACAAACAAAAGCAGTGTGCAGCTGCTGCCCACTCCCTCACTTGGGAGGAGGTGGGAGGTGCCTCAGTATTGCCAGACACACACACCTACTGCATGTACACACACACGCCCACACACACACACACACACACACACACACACTCCATGAATTAGCATCTTTAAGTAACTCTGAACGATATATTTCTAGTGTGCCATGGTCCTACAAAACATTGTACTACTGTACTCTTGCACAAAGTATCCAGTGGATTGTGAATTGCTTGCTCTGAACTATACGAGAAGATAATGAACACATGTCCATTTGATGGTTTGTTTTTCTCCAAGCCCGAACCAGATTCTAATTTCTAGCAGAAACAACTTTCTGCCACCCCGCCTGCCCTTCCGCGCTGCATCACATATACCTGTTTTCACTAGATCCAGCGGACCCATCTATTTCAAATATTAGGGTTATGGTGGAGGAGCGTCAGATGTACTCATGTCTCAGGATCGGTCTTGAAATGCCATATAGTGGAGAAATAAGAAATGAATACAGTGTGTGAAGTATACTGCATTCTCATTTTGCTTTCTTCTACCTGTTGCAGTGAAATTGGGAGGGCTACATGCTCTTCTAGTGGGGCAACAAAATCATTACTTTTAATGACCTTATTCCTCTGCCACATGCACACTGATGCTCGAGTATACAAAAGAGAAGCCATGGGTACTCAAAGGCTGACCTGATGAGGCAAGGAATGAATGAGACACAAGACAAACCTGAAAAACAGGAACGCTGATCAGACACCATCCACACAGATCAAGCTAGGGTGTAGGATGAGCTCACTCTCTCTCAGCTGTCTCAATCAGGACCCTGGAGAGCACCTGATCAGTCTCATCCACAAAAACATCAATGCATTAACCCGAAAACAAACCCAATCTGATTCAGAAACAAAGACGTACCAATTCTGATTTCTTACCACAACCCCCCCTAAACCACCACCCCCACCCCCACCCACCCACACACACACACTTAAATCTCCTCCTACCGCTATATACTCAAATCTGCTTCCTGTCCCTGCTCTCTGCCTACTTTAAATCCTAATCAAGCAATCTTCTAAACTGCTTTCCTTAGCCCGAGGGCAACAAGAAAGCAAAATTATTCACTCAAAAGATGAGGGGAGCAAGCAGGGAGTGAGCGCTGGAGCAGAGACTGGAGTCTGCTGTTGACTATGAGACACAAAACTAAAATTACTGTAGCTATTAGAGACTTAATCTTCATCTGGATCAACTCGTCTTTCCCCAGCATAGAAATCCTCAGATTACCAATATGATACAATGCATGTTGTTTTTTTTTTTTATAAACATTTCTCCTGTTGAATCTGGCAGTATAGTGTCTAGTAAAAATCGTTTTTCATGTGCCAGGAGAGTCCCTCATCTACTCTTGTGATGATTTAATTACATGATCTCTCTGCAGGTGTCTGGCTATCAGTTCTCTATGGAGGTGATATATGCTGCATAATTAACCAGTAAAACAGGACTCCTAGTAGACCAGGCTCCTGTTCCTTACGATCGCTATGTTATGGCTATTGGCTGTTCTCCACATAACGTAGACAGACTTGAACACAGTCCAGCTTGTTAGGATTAGATCAAGACCAGGCGAGAAGATGTGGAGGAATTTGTTCAGTTGCGACTTCACTAGATGTGTTGCTTTGAGGGCGGACACATTTCTATTCCGTTATAAACAAGCTTAGAGCAGAGGGGCTGTTCAGTGCTCAGTATCCAATATACTCTCAAATCTCACTCTCCATTGGATTAAACACCCTTAATAGTCACTAACTCTTTTCTTTTTCTTGATGACTCTTCATTTGGTGTTTTTTTTTTTCCCCCTCTTTCATGGCGCTGTTAACACTGTTTCGGGACTGATTTTAATAAGCTCGTCTTGTGAGAGTCCTCAGTCTCTTTAATGCTGAGTCCTCAGCTCCCTTTGTAATGGGAACTAAGGTTGTTTGACGAGTCTCCATGACATCACACACTGTATTAATTAATGATGTATGTAAATTTCCTCGACTGACAGTTTCTGTTGGGAGAGATGTACTAATTGATGCTATATTACAAGCCTTTGTTTTACGTTCACATTTATTACAGGCCCCTTAGATGCAGTGAAGGGAAACTGTAATGCTACAACATAAAAAAAAAGACATCCTATACAGTTGTGTGCTTTCAACTTTGCGCCAACAATTTGGGGAAAACCCATAGATGGGTGTGAGATATATTTATATATACAGTGGTGTGAAAAAGTGTTTGCCCCTTCCTCATTTCCTGTTCCTTTGCATGTTTGTCACACTTAGTGTTTTGAACATCAAACCAATTTAAACAATAGTCAAGGACAACACAAGTAAACACAAAATGCAATTTGTAAAGGAAGGTGTTTATTATTAAAGGTGAAAAAAACCAAACCATCATGGCCCTGTGTGAAAAAGTGATTGCCCCTTGTTAAAACATACTATAACTGTGGTTGTCCACACCTGAGTTCAATTTCTCTAGCCACACCCAGGCCTGATTATTGCCACACCTGTTCACAATCAAGGCATCACTTAAATAGAGCTGCTTGACACAGTAATCCACCAGAAGATCCTTAAAGCTACACATCATGCCGAGACCCAAAGAAATTCAGGAACAATTGAGAAGAAAGTAATTGAGATCTATCAGTCTGGAAAGGGTTATAAAGCCATTTCCAAAGCTTTGGGAATCCAGCGAACCACAGTGAGAGCCATTATCCACAAATGGCGAAGACATGGAACAGTGGTGAACCTTCCAGGAGTGCCGGCCACCTCAAAATTACCCCAAGAGCGCGGGACGACTCATCCAAGAGGTCACAAAGACCCCAAACAACGTCAAAGAACTGCAGGCCTCACTTGCCTCAGTTAAGGTCAGCGTTCATGCCTCCACCATCAGAAAAGACTGGGCAAAATGGCCTGCATGGCAGAGTTCCAAGGAGATGACCACTGCTGAGCAAAAGAACATCAAAGCTCGTCTCAATTTCTCCACAACACATCTTGATGATCCCCAAGACTTTTGGGACAACATTCTGTGGACCGATGAGACAAAAGTGGAACTCTTTGGAGGTGTGTCCAAGTATATTCATGTAGAAGGAACACTGCATTTCATAAAAAGAACATTATACCAACAGTAAAATATGGTGGTGGTAGTGTGATGGTCTGGCTGTTTTCTGCCAACCTGGAAGACTTGCGTGATAAAAGGAACTATGAATTCTGCTGTCTACCAAGAGATCCTGAAGGAGAATGTCCGACCATCTGACTCAAGCTGAAAGAACTTGGGTTCTGCAGCAGACAATGATCCAAACACACCAGCAAGTCCACCACCGAATGGCTGAAGAAAACAAAATGAAGACTTTGAGTGGCCTAGCCAAAGTCCTGACCTGAATCCTATTGAGATGTTGTGGTATGACCTTAAAAGCCTCATGCAAACCCCTAATGTAACTGAATTAGGACAATTCTGCAAAGATCAGTGGCCAAAATTCTCCAGGACCTGTAAAGCCATTGCACGTTATCGCAAACGCTTGTTGCAGTTGTTGCTGCTAAGGGTGGCCCAACCATTATTGGTTTAGGGGCAATCATTTTTCACACAGGGCCATGATGGTTTGATTTTTTTCACCTTTAATAATAAACACCTTCATTTACAAATTGCATTTGTGTTACTTGTGTTGTCCTTGACTATTGTTTAAATTGGTTTGATGTTCGAAACACTATAAGTGTGACAAACATGCAAAGGAACAGGAAATGAGGAAGGGGCAAACACTTTTTCACACCACTGTATAAACACACACACACACACACACACACACTTTTTTCAGGAGACGGTAAAGATAATTAAAAATAATTTTGTAAATCCAACTAACTTTACAGATCTTTATCGGAAAGCATGGAAAGTTTTCATCCTTGTTCAATGAACCATAAACAATTATTGCACATGCACCTGTGGTACAGTCCTTAAGACAGTTTACAGGCGCTAGGCGATTAAAGTCAGTGTTACAATAACTTCGGACACTAAAGAGACCTTTCTACCGACTCTGAAAAACACCAGAAAAAAGATACCTAGGGTTCCTGCTCACCCGAGTGAACATGCTATAGACCTGCTGCAGGGAGGCATGAGGACTGCAGATGTGGCCAGAGCAATAAACTGCAATGTCTGTAATATAAGACACCCAAGACAGTGCTACAGGGAGACAGGAAGGACATCCGATCGTCCTTGCAGTGGAAAATTACATGTACCGAGGACATCAAGAGAACTTAACTAAACTTGGTAGCAGCAGTTGTAGGCAAAATAACAAAGACAGATCGAGTTTAAATCTAGCAGGCGTCAGCACAAAGTTCTACACTTTCCACAGAACATGGCCAAAGCTACAGAGGAGATTGGTATGGAGTGAGATGAGATGAAGAACAAACTTGCTACGCGACAAAGGGAGATTGGGGTGAACTTGTGGCAGCGGCTGTTAGAAGATGCACATCTTCTCTGGTGACCATAGAGCGAACCATAAATCGGAGGCAATTGTTCTTGTTGGTGTGTCATCACACACAAATAAATAACTGACCAATGAAACTCATACTGCTACCCTTTTCCAACGTAAACCAAATCCTGTTAGGGAGCACAGTAGTACCTTGCCAACATGTGCCACTATATACGTCACAAGCATTAGCTTTTTGGGTGGGCACACACATTACAGGACTCGTTTTGAAAACAGAGACTCTCAAACAGAACACCTGTTTTCACTGAATTAATCTTTCTGGCGTAGGAATATGCACCTTAAACAATTAGGAAGACTTATGTAACTCCCCCTCTCACCCCCAGCCACAATCTCTCACTCAAACACACACAGATTTTGTATAAAATCTTCAGACTAAATTCCATAGTGTTAAATTATACATTCACACATGGGAGTCAGTGCACTTTCAGGCGTCTAGTTCAAAATATCTGGGGGTTTATAGCTTGCCAAAATAAACATGACCAAAGACAATAACCCAGGATATAAAAATTTCACAGAGACATCAACATTAAATATATATTCTTATAGCACCCTGCAACGTGTAATTCAAGCATGAACAACTACTGCCAGATCCTATAAACCTGCCACTCTCATCATTGTCTTGCTTTTCATTACAGGTCTGGCAAGCATGCCTCTAAACTGGTTGGTCTCAGGAACATGTTTTTTTTTTTATCGTTATCCATAAATAAAATCTGCTCAGAACCACGGTCTCTCTATTATTTTTTACTTTTTTACAGTACTTACGCATAATCTTGGGAGCATAACAGGATCAAATGAAATGTAAGTGTTGAAAAGATTCATGCACTGTTTAGTTAATATGGGCGAAAATGTTAGCAGACGTTTCAAGTAAAAAAGAAAAAAAAAAAAAGAAAGAAAAATCAAAAGAGACAAAAGTTGATCACAAGAACATGTATCCTCATAGTGTCATTAAGTAAGATCGAGGAACATCATTACAGTGATTGTTCAGAATTTTGTCGACCAAGCCTGGCTCCACGGGGAACACTGCAGTGGTCTGTAGTTGGAGAACATAGGCAGTTCAATAAGCTTTAGACTTGTCTGGACGCTATATATTCTCTCCTACACTGAAATGGCCAGCAGATACATATCACCATTCCACACTGTGTGTTAGGTGCAGGCACGCTAATTCAACCAGTCAGTGGAAAGCAAATACTTTATTATTTATACTGGGCAGCACTGTCTCTCACCTGGTGCAGCCTCTGTCGAACCTTGCCTTAGGCTACGGCAGGAACTAAAAAAAATACAAATGTAGGTGTAGCAGTGTAGGAACTGAAAAATATAAACTAATATGAATCCAAACACACATATATACACACACACACATATATATATATATATATATATATACACACAGACAGTATCTCACAAAAGAGAGTACACCCCTCACATGTGTGTAAATATTTGATGATATCTTTTCATGTGACAACACTGAAGAAATGACACTTTGCTACAATGTAAAGTAGTGAGTGTACAGCTTGTGTAACAGTGTACATTTGCTGTCCCCTCAAAATAACTCAACACACAGCCATTAATGTCTAAACCGCTGGCAACAAAAGTGAGTACACCCCTAAGTGAAAATGTCCACATTGGGCCCAATTAGCCATTTTCCCTCCCCGGTGTCATGTGACTTGTTAGTGTTACAAGGTCTCAGGTGTGAATGGGGAGCAGGTTTGTTAAATTTGGTGTCATCGCTCTCACACTCCCTCATACTGGTCACTGGAAGTTCAACATGGCACCTCATGGCAAAGAACTCTCTGAGGATCTGAAAAAAAGAATTGTTGCTCTACATAAAGATGGCCTAGACTATAAGAAGATTGCCAAGACCCTGACACTGAGCTGCAGCACGGTGGAGAAGACCATACAGCGGTTTAACAGGACAGATTCCACTCAGAAATAGTATGAGTGCTGCCAGCATTGCTGCAGAGGTTGAAGGGGTGGGGGGGTTCAGCCTGTCAGTGCTCAGACCGTACGCCGCACATTGCATCAAATTGGTCTGCATGGCTGTCATCCCAGAAGGAAAACTCTTTTAAAGATGATCCACAAGAAAGCTCACAAACAGTTTGCTGAAGACAAGCAGACTGAGGACATGGATTACTGGAACCATGTCCTGTGGTCTGATGAGACCAAGAAAATTTATAAACTTATTTGGTTCAGATGGTGTCAAGCGTGTGTGGAGGCAACCAGGTGAGGAGTACAAAGACAAGTGTGTCTTGCCTACAGTCAAGCATGGTGGTGGGAGTGTCATGGTCTGGGGCTGCATGAGTGCTGCCAGCACTGGGGAGCTACAGTCCATTGAGGGAACCATGAATGCCAACAGCTACTGTGACATACTGAAGCAGAGCACGATCCCCTCCCTTCGGAGACTGGGCAGCGCTGGAAAATAATGGTGGCCACACAAAATATTGACACTTTGGGTCCAATTTGGACATTTTCACATAGAGGTGTACTCACTTTTGGTGCCAGCGGTTTAGACATTAATGGCTGTGTGTTGAGTTATTTTGAGGCGACAGCACATTGACACTGTTACACAAGCTGTACACTCACTACTTTACATTGTCATTCCCTCAGTGTTTTCACATTAAAAGATATCATCAAATATTTATAAAAATGTGAGGGGTGTACTCACTTTTGTGAGATACCGATGTGTGTGTATCAAACATCAAAATGGGGGCAAAGTGTGATCTCAGTGACTTTAACCATGGCATGTTTGTTGGTACCAGATGGGCTGGTTTGAGAATTTCAGAAACTACTGATCTCCGGGGATTTTCTACACACAACATTCTCTAGAGTTTACAAAGAATGGTGAGAAAAACAAAAAAAAAAAAAAAAAAAAAGAAAAAAATACATTGAAAAGCCTGTCCTGACACACTGGTGACAGGTAATGTTGAGTAGCTCTATATACACATTTGGAAAAACATTTGGCAGATTTCATTTAAAATCTCATTATGTGCATAAAGCAGATCAATGTCAGTATGTAGACACTACATAGTTCTTCGTTTGTACTCCTGCTTTTTCATGTTATAATTAGGCTATTTCTTACCTGTCAATCATGCACCTGACACAAATGACAGCCAACCTGGGATCCATGGTACAACCAGCGGGTGTAGTCTGTTCCACTGTATCCACTACGTGTTTTAAGGTGAATGACTAGATTATAATTTGGGACTTTGGGATAAGGGGTTTATTTCTTAATTCCAATATTCTCAAACTGAGCATGGTGTATACTTCAAAATGGAAAAGTATGTATATGTTTGCTCTCAAAAACAATGACATGCTGGCCTTAATCAGCAAGTCGTAGTAGTAATTACAATATACTAAAGATTCAAATGTAATGCAGCATCGAAAGAAGGAATGAACAGAAGAGTCAGATTCAATATGAAAGCTTTTTCATCCTGCATACTGGCCCATCAATCTCTGCCTCCTGCCCTTCTCTCTCGAGTCCTGTCACCTACAGCAGACTGTCCCTGCTGTCCTCATGTCTCTTTCTGACCTACGCCCCATAGCAGATGGGCAAACAAGGCATTGGAACACTCCTGGGAATAAGAGCAGAGGTCTCGGATACCCAGGTGACTGCATTCATGACCCCATGCTCAGATCCAACTCTCTCTTCCCTCCAAATGAAGTGATACATCAGGTGGTGAATAAATGAGTGACATATTCTTGACAGATTAAAGACAGAAAAAAAGGACATCTGCTCAGCCAGGCTGGACTGCACTGTCACTCATACACACACACACACACATACACACTCTCTCTCTCTCACAGACCCTCACATACTCTCACACTCTCTCTCACACTCACTCTCTCACTCACACTCTCTCACTCACTCCCTCTCTCACTCTCTCTCACTCTCTCTCACACTCACACACACTCTCTCTCTCTCACTCTCTCTCTCTCTCACACACTCTCTCTCTCACTCACTCACACTCTCTCACTCACTCACACTCTCTCACTCTCTCTCTCACTCTCTCTCTCACTCTCTCTCTCACTCACTCTCTCACTCACTCTCTCACTCACTCTCTCACTCACTCTCTCACACTCTCTCACACTCTCTCACACTCTCTCACACACACACAGTTCTAGTAGCATGTAGCATGAGATAGTTTCTGGCTGTGAAGATTTATTAAACTGCATTTTATCTATTAGATACATACAAGATATGTTTACATATAGGTATGAAACATTAAACATGGCATGATCTGATGACAGGACAATATGTCTATCCCCTGACTGATTTATTTTAAATGAATAGAGTCTGCAAAGGATTGAGATAGAACCACACCCTCATTGCGTATAGGAACATCTCTAACTAGAACATTCAAGGAAGACACAACAAAAGACATAGACAAAAGGTATCTGCCTCACAAACTTGCTTTCATGAGTGCAAATTCATTAAAAAAAAAAAAAAATCACTGAGTCAACACACATGAAGATTATGAACGAGTGAACGAGTGAGGATAATGGTTGGGGTCATAGCAATGCTTCTAACTTACTCCCTCTATTTTCCCTCTAATCTCATTAATTACATTCGCACCAATTTACTCGGCATCCCAGAACTCCTGTGGCAAGTAGAAAGCTAGCAAGTGAACCTAAAAGGAAGAGACAGAACATGAGTGCTGATTGCACTGTCAGCCTACAGGGAACAGGTGAACCAGCTCGCAGACTGGTGTAGAGACAACAATCTATCTCTTAATGCTGATCAAACTAAACTTCAGGAGAACCCAATTGGACCACTCGCCACTGCATATCAATAGAACAACTGTGGACAGAGTCAAACGCTCCAAGTTTCTTGGTGTGCACATGATTGAGGACCTCTTCTGGATTCTCAACACACCTGCCTAGTCAAGAACGCCCAAACTTTCCCCTCCCATATTCACATCCTTTTACCGAGGGAAGACAGACCAGCTGTCTTACTCTGTGGTACGTGAACTGCTCAGACTCTGATCGCGAAGCCCTACAGTGAATTGTGAGGACAGCTGAAAAGATCATTGGAGCCTCTCTACCCACCACCGACACCTCTTTCAACAAACCACTGCATCCGGAAAGCCACCTGTATTGCGGACAACCCCTCTCATGGACTATTCGCCCTCCTGCCATCTGGCGGACAGCACAGGAGCAACCTTGCCACCACCAGTAGACTCCACAACAGTTTCTCAACCCCCTGCTGCCTCCAAAGACTCACCTGGGCTAGGTGAACACCTAACCCAGTAAGACTCATACCACTGCACATTCCGTTGTTTTTGCTGCCAATATTGCCGCTATACTTGTGCGGCTACATGACACAGTAGCTTATAGTTTACAATCCGTGTTCTGTGTATTTACTATTCTGTCTTTATTGTTTTGCATTCGTCTCACACTGTTGAGTACTGCATTTCATGTAGTCTTGTGTACTGTTCTGTGTTGCACCATGGTCATTTTGTTCCACTGTATACACGCTATATAGAGGAATGACCATTAAAAACCCACTTGAACTTGCCTCAGTCTAGTCTGTCCTAAATCTATGTTGTTTTTTTTCCTGATCAATTTAAATATTCGTGTAATTGCCTTGAACGCACCATAGCATCATTAGAGGCGAGTCAGAAATGGCATTTACAGGAAAGAAATGGAAGCACTAACATTTTTTATATTTAATCAATAAAAAGAATTGCTGCCTGTCTTTATTCCCTTCATCCTTGTGCTCCTACTGTACCTGACGCCATCCAACCACCTTCACCTTTCAGAACACGTATACACACACACACACTATAGCGTTCTATACACCGTTTCCTTTGCATTTTCCTTTGCAAATGATATGGCAGCTAAATTGTGCTTTGTATTATTATTATTATACATTATTTCTGATGGGTTTTTGTTCCTTCTAGAACCTCAACCTTGCGCTCTGTATTGTTTTTAGCGGAGTGCTCCATGCAAGAATTCCTATGTACCTGTACAATTGATAATAACTGAAAGAGACGGAGAAAATCAGAGATAACGGATACCTAAAAATTATTTGCATCTCTTCCCAACAATAATTCATAAGTCAATAATTCACATGCTAGTTTTTTGCTGACAATGAGAAGACTGACGCACATCATACACGTGCACGTACACACGGGTGGCAGCATCCCGATTCTGAATCTAGGTCAAAGCATTAAAATTTCAACCAAGTCCTCTGAATAGTGAAAAACAATTCAGATATATTGTGTGCCACAGGGCCACAGCATACCTGCCTTGCTCTGGCAGATGCCGGTACATCAAAGTGGGTGCGCGGGGTTTGGTTCCCGTCTCAGAATCAGAATAACTTTACTGCCTTTGAGTTGTGCTCACTGGAATTGGCTTTGGATTGGTGCTGGTGCAGGACATTAAACGGTACTCTAATGTTTTCTGCACTGTATATCTTAAAAGTAATAACAGGCAGTGCCACAAACAGTGCAACAGTAACAGATGCAATAACACCATGATTGGTCAGGACATCAGACAATAGACAGTGCAATAACGCTACAATTATATACAGCAGACAGAACATTTTGACAATAATGAGTACAATAATGCTACACGTAGCCAGTGGAAATGATGGATGGGAATTTTGCATCATTACAAAATAACTCACAATGCAGTTCTTTGCTTTGAGGAAGTAATAAGATACATATATATATATATATATATATATATATATATATATATATATATATATATATATATATATATATATATATATTTATTTCCAGTTCTGTCTTTCTTTAAATAGTTTATCCATAAGTGCAAGAGGTGTATTTCCCCCCCTTTTCACAAATAGCTATATTGGTTCCCAGTGAAGAAGCACTGACAAAATATCTACTGTTGATCGATCATTAAACCCTGACAGAAGCCTGATTTTATGCAGGGTGGAGGAGTATATTTTGTGTGAAAATGGGTGTTGATTACTTGAACATGAAGATTGAAGTATCCTCTCTGTATGACAAACAGGAAGGGAGCTATTGGGGGAGGGGTAAAAAATATTTGACCTGTGACCTTGACTGTAACTCACTAAAAGTATGCAACTGTAGTTGTATAGAATTTTAACAGTCATTCATGTTCACATTATTGGGAATGTGTCACATTACAAAGTGTATTCATATATGTTTAACGTTAGCTAGCAAATGCAGAAAACCCATTGTGGTGGTGGGATCACGCTTGATTTATTTTATTTTTTTTGCTCTATAGTCTCCAAAATGAAAAGGAAACGTGATATATTGGCTTCCTTTGTTTTGGAAGAAGTACAATCAATCATTCAAGTCAGATAGAGACTGATCATTCGGGTGAGGAGAGAGCCCAGGTGACTAGATAGAGTGAGCAGGAAGAATGGTCAGTTGGAGAGTCTGGTTTGGACCGCAAGGACAAAGTAGAGCAGGTACAGGCAGGTAGAGATCCGAGGAGTGAGACTGAGCGTCAGGTAAAAGGTGAGCGTGAGAAACAAACAGAAGAGCCATTTGCGTCCACCAGCACAGCACCATCAGGTCTGTGATGTTGAACGGCTCTGTTAGTCAGTTAATGTGCCATGTGTAGAAAAGGGCAGGTTTGTAAGAATGATACTAGACATTCACTATAGTATCATTTTGCCATAGAATATTGCTTATGGTATGACTCAAAATTATTCTTCAAAGTTCTTTTTTTTTACTCCAGATATCAGCAAATGCAGAGATGATCCACTCTGAAGGGAAACAATAGGTGAAGGTGAAAAACAATAGGGAAAGTTCTACTACTTACAGTGCAGCCATGCAAAACCTTCCACAAAGAGGAGACAATAAGTCTGCAAATTTAGACAATAAAGGGAACTTCATTGCGATTTTAGAAACAATAGCCAAGCATGACAAAACGGTGAAAAATAGTTTGACTGCAATTAATAATGCAAAATACACAAGCAAAGTTATTCTGAATAAGGTTCTGCGTTGTTTGACTGATATAGTTCTCACAAAAAATGGTCAAAGAAGTGAAAGACACCAAGGTCTTTAGCATCATGGCTGACCAGAACAAAAAGAACAGATATGTGTAGTTCTTGGGGACTATTTCAAAGGAGCTGGCCATGAGACTTTCCTCCATTTTGAATCTGCCGATTGACTAGATGGAGCAGGGCTTACAGACAAAATGCCTTGGCTTAGTCTCAAGATCCAAATGAAAAAAAATAGAATCAACTCAGAAAAGACACCAATGAATTCATGCGTGTCACCTGATCCACACATGCACATCTTACTTAGTACACATTAATACAAAAATGGACATCTGTCTCTATTTGTACAAATCGTTGCACAGTCATTTAATTCTGAATCTCGCAAGTGGAAAAAAAAATTAAAAATACTGCAGCCGATTAATTCCTTCATACATATTGACTTTAATGTTGTGAATTCTTTATATTTCCAGATATCTTGAGTTAATACTGACGTCTGGTGAAAATTTCATGTGAATAACCTCATTGGAAATATATTTAATGGAAAAAAAATGCTTACTAAAAGTACTTATTTCCCCCACTGTATGTAAACATATATGTGAAACAGCTTATTCATGGCAGGAAATGCAATTTTCATTGATTTATTTTTAATTATTAACATTTTATCGATTCTACAAGGCTTATGTAAACGTATGACCTCAACTGTATCATTTCAGGAGAATAAAAAAAATAAAAATAAAATAAAATAAAATAAATAAAGAGAGAATGGTGTACCAAGACTCCTTAACGCCATTGAGCTGACATCATTCATTGCACCTTAGAAAGAAGGATTTGGGAGGTTTTTTTTTTTTGAGCTCTTCAAATTGTCCAAGGTAGCTGTTTCGATCCCGGTTAGTACTGCTTCTTGTGAGCAGTTTTTCTGCACTAAATCTCAGGTCCACTATGGCAGATGAAAGACTGAGAAATTTTGGGTGTACTAAGTATGAGTCGAGGAGCGCAACATCTTTGAACCTGTATGAATTTGTTGAGCTGTTTGCAAGAAAACATAAAAACCAAAGAATACAGTTGATTTAACAGAAATTTAATATAATACTGAAAAAGACTAAATCTATAACAAGCGCAAAAGACTTGAATGGTGATCATTTATATACAGAATACGGTGAAATGTAACTAAAAACCAAAAATAAATAAAATGTTGAATGATATGGAACATTGACTATTGCCTCTTATTGCCCACAATGCACTCATTAAAATGGATGAATTTTCAGAGAACAATACGGTAGAAAGTAACTGGAGCCACTTGCCTCGGCCTGCCCTACCCCAGTTCAAACACCCGGCATCAGTGCCTGACACAAACGCATCTGTGGCACAAATCCCCACCAGCATCATTCCAAAATCCTGTGTAAAGCTTTCCTAGAAGAGTTGAGGCTATTATATGAGCAAAGAGAGCACCATCTCTGTATTAATGCCCATGGTTTAGGAATGGGATCCTCAAAAAGCACACAAGGGTGTGATGGCCAGGTGTCCACATACATCTTAGGCCATATAATATATACGATATGGCCAAAAGTATGTGAACATATAGTGTGTATTATACAACAAAGTATCACACCCAAACGCACATTCAGTGAAAAGCGCATTTGTGAGGTCAGGCACTGATTTTGGACAAGAAGGCCTAGCTCACAATCGATGCTCCAATTGGGCCTAGCCCAAACTCTGAGAAAAGGCCCCACACCATTATCCTTCCATCAACAAAAGTTCCTATTGGCATTATGCATTCCAGTAGGTATCATTCTCTGAGCAGCAACCAAACCCATATGTGTCCATCAGACTATCAGTTAGCGAAGCGTGATTCTTCACAACTGAGAACACATTCACTGCTCCAGAGTCCAGTGGCGGCATGTTTTAAACCTCTCTATCTGATGCTTGGTAATGTGCAAACAGTTATTAGGCTTGTGTGCAGCTGCTTGGCCATGGAAACTCATTTCATGAAGCTACCAACGCACAGTTCTTGTACTGATGCTGCTTCTAGAGGAGTTTGGACCAAGTCATCATCAAAATCTCAAATTAGCAGTAGAGTTCTTAGAGTCTAGCAAATTTCCGATCGATCAGCCTTTTCCTGAGAAAGCTATGAGAACTCCATCCCTTATCTACGACCAAATTATTTCGGACTTAGAATGATTCTTGCAAACCTATGCAGTTAATGATGTCATAGCTGTTTGAAAAGAAATGATTGGCATGTGGTGTTCCAGAGTGTTTTGACACCAATGCTTTGAAGATAAGGGGAAAAATCCTTGGACTAGTTAGCAAAAAAGGTTTTGCATAATATAAAAAGTTGAAACTCTTAATGAGTCGAGCTATATGGCTTATGTGTATGACAGAACGAAAGGAATCAGGGGGAAAATGTGGTTGTGCAACATACAATTCAGGAGATATTCTACACCTTGTGAGAATATTTAGTGCTTTTATGACTTACAGACTTTGGTTCTGATCACAATTTCATGCTGAAGCAAAAATAATAATAAAGAAGAAATACAGCTATAAGCGGGGATCTGCAGTGTCCAAGCACCGTTTGCGTAGCTACCATTCAAGTCTCGTGATGATAGCTCACTGTTAACACAGTCAAATGCCTGCTGAAAGCTAAGTGACTGATGGAGGCCATGTTTTTAAGTAACCAGGTCATGATCACAAGGAGTCAGTATACCAAATTTCATGTCAGCTGAACTTAACACACAGTTATCTGTATAGAAATACTATTTATTTGTAACTTGGGCCCCCTATGTATGACCACATTCCAAATTCTGCACACTACCACAGACTTTGATGTTTTGTGCAAATACATACAAGCATTCATGAGTAACAGCTGTTCAAATAAATTAGGCTCCATCCCACTAGAATTGATTGGCACATTGTTTAGCATATTATGCAAATAAGCTCAAAATTTAATTGGGTGTGGCTAGATGGATCTTGAGGCTTTTTTTTTGTGAGAAACCAGAGAAGCAGGAGAACAAAAGAATATATTCTAGTCCTATATTAATAAGAAAACTCAAACAAAAACAATAGGGTTGTAGTACTTTGTGCTTGCAACAATTATTGGCACGCTTTTAGTCAATATTTAGAGCTTTTATCTTGGCAAAGGGATGTAGCACAGAGTTTTCTATAAAGCCTGATGAGGGTGGAGAATACATGACAAAGTATCAGACACCATTTCTCCATACAGAATCTCTCCAGATCCTTCAAATTTCAAAAGGGCTCTCCTCTTCAGCTCACCTCACAGGTTTTCTATGGGTTTCAAGTCAAAGGACTGTGATGGTCAGGGCAGGACCTTGATTTGGGGTCAGCAAACCATTTTTGTAGTTGATTTTGATGTATGTTTTGGACTATGGTCTTGCTGAAAGATCCCACCACGGCACATTTTAAGCTTTCTGGCAGAAGCAGTCAGGTTTTCATTTACTATCTGTTGATATTTGATAGAGTCCGTGATGTCATGTGTCCTAACAAAATGTCCAGTCCTCTGGCAGAAAAACAGCCGAAATCATTAAAGATCCACCTCCATATTTAACCCTGGGCAGGAGATCATTTTCCATATGGCAATTAACTTGTAGAGGTGTGCAGTAATAATTGCTGATTCAGCAGTGATTTACTTGATTTGCTGTAGAAATTGAAGTCTTGAAAAATAATAGTTGACCTGACTATGATGGCATCACCTAGAAAATGTAAACTGAGTCACAGACTTTCTTTAGGTTTTCCCCCTTCATTTTAAGGGATGTTAACACCACAGCTTGTGTATGACAATGTAATCAAATACGCAGAAACATACCTCTAAAATATACCACAAACTTTGCACAACAAGTGTTAAATAACAAAAAAAAAAAAAAAAAAAAAAAAAAAAAAAAAAAAAAAGGACTAACACAACGTGTTTAATATGTCAATCACGTGACTGTGCTCAACATTATAAACAACTCTATCCCAAAATAATGTTTGAGATTGTACAGCGGTGTTGAAGTCCTGAGGCAAGGAACCAAATGACCACCGGAAGGTCATCACTATTAGTGTTGATGCTGCTGAAAATGCTGGCAATTTGTATATACGGAGGAGCTTTGGAAAATGTACATTGGAACACAGAACAGTGACGACTCAGTAACTTTACCTATCGTGACAGCTCAAAAGTGAATACCATATGCTGCCTCAGTGTTGGCGTTACACTACTAGTGTTGTGTTTATGTTGGCTGTGAAATATGGACTGAGGCTATTCTATAATTCTCTGGGTCTGCATCTTATCTGAGGCTCAGAGTTAGGGTTAGCTAGCTGGATGCGGTCACAAATCATGGTAGGAATGAGTGATGCTAAATTAGACATTCATCTGAGTTGATAACATTATTTTAGCATTACCTGTATAGTTAACAATAACATAGCATTACAGCTGTTCACCATGACGTAATATAGAGAGTTGGTTAATGTTAACTACATTTACCGAGTGTTTTGAACAAGGCAAACTGTAGTAATTAGCATTAGGAGGATGGGTTCGGGCCATGTTTCTTCACAGAACTTAGCTAGCTCAGTAATGTCGAATCCAAAAGTTCTTCACAAGGTTGACATGATAAAAAAAAAGAGAGGATGGGGTTTAGGTTGTAATGCTCTCCACCATCTCTGTAATGTTGGTTGACTTAATTAGGTTGTGCAAAAAAAAATTGGCGGTGGGGTGCTAAAGGCTGGGAAAATAAATATTTGCAAGCTAGCTAGAGTGTCCTGGTGAGTCTAGAGCACCATTTTGTTCATAAGGAGAGTGGAGATCACATTTCCAAAATGACACAATTTGGGTTGCTGTAACAATTTCTCAGTTGACACCCACAGGCATCTGTCCATATTTTATAGCCAACAACTAACCAACACACTTTTTGCTCTTTTACAGATTTTCAAACGGAAGGGAGTGGAACTCTTGTCTTCCCAGATGGCAGGGAGATCTGTAAGAAGATGCATCAACTCCAATTCTTACATCTGTCCAATGTTTAAATTATTTTAATAGATGCCACCTGAAATTCATGCAATTGTTTGTTTATTGCGTGGGCATTTTAGAATTTTAGTATACAGACAAATAGCATTTGAGGATAATTGTAGGGGAAAAGTATAAACACGTCTGTTTTTATTTTTTTTAACATCTTTTTGGGGGTTATTTTTTTTTTAAACACCTTTGTGTGGAAATGTACTAGCACACAGCATATGTTAAATGTACTAACACATTGATTGTGTTGAAAGCGACACAAGATGTGCCGTCCTTAACTAGACAAAAGATGTGTTAAAAATTAACACATGATGTGTTATTTTTAACAGATCTGTTTTAAGAGTGTACTGTTTGACTCATCGTACCGACACCGACTGCTTTGTTATTTATGACGTAAAGGTAGAACAGTAAAGACAGCTAGTAAAAAGCATACTTTATGCGTATTCACTCACTTAATTTTAATAACCACTTTGCAAACCATAATGTAAATCATTTGAATATTAGACAATCCACATTATTAAGCCAGAAATACTCATTTATAAATGTTTATTTCCTCCGGTCACTTCATCTTGATTTTTCGGCAATGGCCATTTTTCGATCAGGAAATAAAGCAGCAAATACCCACAACCACACAAACATAAGGCAATGAAGGTGGGAATTAATAATTATATTAGCTTGATAGAACTAATGGTATCAAAAGGGATAGTTATCAAATTGTGTGTGTGTGTGTGTGTGTGTGTGTGTGCCTCAACAACCTCAGGTGCCAAAAAAACAAAAACAGATTTCATTATGCGGCCATTTACTAAAAGTAAACCAGCATTAACAAACCAGGTAGGAAAAAAATAAATACACCCTATAATTCAGTAACATGAAGATCCACCTTTAGGAGAATATGAACTTACATTTTTTTTTAAATTGTTTTCTAGAGGAGTTTATCAGTCTCTCACATCTTTGAGAAATATTGCCCACTTTTCCTTACAACATTGCTTCAGTTCACTGATGTTTGAGGGCATCCATTTATACATAGCTCTCTTAAGATCCCGCCATAGGATCTCAGTGGGGTTGAATTTTTTCTTTTTTTGGCCATTCAGATGTTGATTTACTGATGTGCTTGGGGTCACTCTCCTGTTGCATCACCAAATTTTGGCCCAGCTTAAGATACTGGACATATGGTCTCATGTTTGTCTCAAGAATATTCTGAGAGTCTTAATTCCCAGGTCCTATGGCTGCAAAACATGCCCAATCATTTACATTTATTCATTTAGCATAAGCTTTTATCCAAAGCAACTTACAAATGAGAAAATATAAGCAAATCAATATATATAAAGCAGAGAACAATGCAAGTAGTGCTACCGTACCCGTACAAGATCCATTAAATGAGTTCTAGAAGAAGCGAGTTCTAGGTGTTCACGGAAGAGGTGGGTCATTAGCTGTTTCATGAAGATGGTGACCGATTATGTGGACCGGATTGAGGTCGGAAGTTCATTCCACCACTGAGGAGCAGTTACTTTGAAGGTTCTTGAAAGGGACCTTGAGCCATGCTGAGTGGGTACTACTAAGCATCGGTCGTTGACTGATCACAGATTGTGTGAGAGAACGTAAGCCTTCAGGAGAGAGTTGAGGTAAGAGTGTGCTGTTCCAGACAAGGTCTTGTACGTGGAAATCAAGGCCTTGAATTTGATATAGGTGGCTACAAGAAGCAAGTGGAGGGAGGTGAAGAGGGGTGTGACATGGGTTCTCTTGGGCTGGTTGAATATGAGGCGTGCTGCTGCATTCTGAATCATCTGAAGGGGTTTGATGGCTGGGAGGCCCGAGAGTATTGAGTTGCAGTAGTCCAGTTTTGAGATGACAAGAGTCTAAACTAATAGTTGTGTGCCTGTTCGGTGAGGTAGGGACTGATTTTCTTGATGTCATACGGGATGAACGTACAGGACCATGCAGTTGTTAAAATATGGTCTCTAAAGGTCAAGCTGTCATCAAGAATCGACCCAAGGTTCCTGGCCATCCTGGTTGGCTTGAGTGTGGTCGAGCCGAGCTGTGAGGTTGTGTTTGATTGAGGGGCAGGCTGGGATGACGAGAAGTTCAGATTTTGCCAGGTTGAGCTTAAGGTGGTGTTCCAACATCCAGACCGAGATGTCCAAATGGCAAACAGAGATTCGTGCAGAGACAAATGGATCGTCAGGCTGGAAGGACAAATAGAGCTGGGTGTCATCAGCATAGCAATGATATGAGAAGCCATGAGACCCAATAACCTGCCTCAGAAAAGTAGTGTAGATAGAAAAGAGCAGCAGACCCAGAACTGACCCCGAGGAACGCCAGTCATGAGTTGCTGAGTTTCAGAAATACCTCCCCTCCACAATACCTTGAAGAATCTGCCTGAGAGGTATGATTCCACCCAGCGTTCCAGTGATGCCTAGGCTGGAGAGAGTTGACAGGAGGTTCTGATGATTCACAGTGTCAAAAGTAGCTGAGAGGTTGAGTAGGATGAGGACAGATGATCTAGATGTTGCTCTTGCTAGTCGTAAGGATTCAGTGATGGAAAGCAGAGCAGTCTCCCTGGAGTGACTGTGGAGAAGGAGCAACAATTGCTTCTCTGAGGTCATGGCTGATTTCCTTTCTTCTTGGCATGATGAAGACACAGAAAACCAAACTGCCAATCATCACCCATACACCACCATACATGACACTTGGTATGGGGTATTTGTGGTTATGTTTCTCCACCTTGGTCTAATCAAGGGATATTGTTCAAGAACTTTTGTGGTTTCTTCAGATGCAATTTTGCAAACCTAAGGCATGCTGTCATTCATTTTGAAGAGATGCTTTTTCCTAGCCACCCTTCAATGAAAGTATTAGAATTTTTCTGATACACTGGTCAGCCATAACACTAAAACCTCGAACAGGTTAAGTGAATAACATTGATTATTTCATTACAATGGCAGCGGTCAAGGGGTGGGGTATATTAGGCAGCAGGTTTGACAAGGGCCAAACTGTGATGGCTAGATGACTGGCTCAGAGAATCTCCAAAACAGCAGGGCTTGCGGGGTGTTCCTGGTATGCAGTGGTTAGTACCTACCAAATGTGGTCCAAGGAAGGACAACCGGTAACAGATTAATGGGCACCCAAAGCTCATTGACACACATGGAGAGAGAAGGCTAGCCCAACTGGTTCAGCCCCACAGAAGAACTACATTGATGAAAAAGTTAATGCTGGCTTTGATATTAAGGCGTCAGAACAAATAGTGCATCGCAGCTTGCTACAAATGGGCCTGCGTAGCCGAAGACCCATCAGAGTGCCCATTCTGACCCCTGTCCACAGCCAAAAGCACCTACAATGGGCATGTGAGCATCAGAAATGGACCATGGACCAATGGAAGAAGGTAGCCTAGTCTGATGAATCACATTTTCTTTTATCTTTTATCATGTGGACGTCTGGGTGCACGCGTGATGCTTACCTGGGGAAGTTGACATAGACGCCAAATTCCCCAGATCTCAATCTGATCATTGTCCAGTACATCCCACATATGCTTGAAGTCCAATCTATGGAGGACTCACCTAGCAACTTACAGCAATTAAAGGATTTGCTGCTAACGTCTTGGTGGTAGAAATCAAAGCACACCTTCAGAGCTCTCGTGGAGTCCATGCCTCGATGGGTCAGAGCTGTTTTGCTGGCACAAGAAGAACCTACACAATATTACGAAGGTAGGTTTACTGTTAAGGTTTATTAGAGTATATTTTCTTTATAAATCTCTCTGAGTATTAAACAGTTTGACCTTGAATTGAATTTGCTGGGACACCCACTCCTGGGAAGATTGGCAATTTTCTTGAAGGATCTCCATTTGTAAACAATCCTTCTCACTGTAGAATGGTGAATTTCAGATTGTTTGGAGATGGCCTAATGACCCTTCCCGGACTGATGAGCCGCAACAATCGCTTCTCTGAGGTCATGGCTGATGTCCTTTCTTCTTGGCATGATTTAGACACACACCTGAGTCCCAGAAAACCAAACTGCCAAGAGTTCTTTATAGAGGTAGTCACACTTCTTGATGATTAAATAATCTTGTGCATTTCATTAGTAACACCTGGCTGCTAATTACACTCTTAATGATTGTGGAAGTAGGAAAAGCATATTTATTTCTCCCCACATGGTTTCTAAATGTTGGTTTACATTTTCAGAAAACATAACTACATATTTAAATCTATTATGTTATTTTGTTGTCACCTGAGGTTATTTGTTTTCTGGTTGTAAAGTTGGTGAGGACCACATAGTGGACCACAAAAAAATCTTTTTGAAAGAGAGTGTACTTTTTTCTTCCCATGAGTGTGTATATAGTCCAAATATATTGGAATGGCAAGGACAATTCTTTTGTTTTTGCTATACAATGAAGACATTTGGGTTTGAGATTTGAAAAAATTAATGTGAGATCATGGATCAGACTTGTTAGGTTGATTGTTTAAACAATTGATGGTTCTCAATGTCTACTCTTGGTTTGAGCCCAGGGTCTCACCGATGAACAAATTTGTGGGTAAAACAAATAAACCTACATGAAGATCAGAGAGTTTAATGCAAAAAGCTAACAGAGCCATTGCACATGCATTGGGGGCATAGTCAGTACAACAATTTGGAATGTCCTGAAAAATAAACAAACAACTGCTGTACTAACAACCAGATATCAAATACGTTGGCCAAGCACAATAAAGGCATTTGATGACAAAAACATTGTGCGAATTGTGAAAAACACACACAAAAAACCCCGCAAAAATAACAGTCTGTGCCATCACTAACAACTTCCACAGGGAAGAGGTGAAGCTAGAACAATCAACTGTTAAAAAAACGTAGAGAGCAGAAATATAGAGGTCATACCACAAAATGCAAACCACTCATCGGTTGTAAGAATCAGAAGGCCAGATTAGAGTCTGTAAAGAAATACAGAGATGAGCCACAACAGTTCGGGAACCAAGATTAACCTCTAGCAAAGTGATGGAAAGACCAAATTGTGGCGAAAGAAAGGATCTGCTCCGATCCAAAACATACATGCTCATCAGTCAAGCACAGTGAATATGGTGTCATGGCTTTGGGCTTGCATGTCTGCTTCTGGACCGGGCTTACTAATCTTGAAGATACATTATATAATGATGATGTAACTCATGATGGTATCAGCAGAATGAAATCAGAAGTCTACAGAAATATTCTGTCTGCCAATTTACAGAGAAATGCATCTAATGCAATTGGGAGGAACACATTACCAACACAACAATGGACTTCATAAGGGTAGAATGTGGAAGGTTAAAGGCTGGCCAAATCACCAGACCTTAACACAATTGAGCATGCATTTCACCTCCAGAATAGGAGACTGAAGGGATAAATCCTCCAAAACAAATATGTGAAAGAAGCTGCGGTACAAGCCTGGAAAAGCATAACAAAGAACAATGCAACAGATTGGTGATTTCAGTGCATCGCTGGCTTGCTGCAGTTATTGCAAGCAAGGGATATGCAACCAAATGTTAACTGCTATTTATTTTAATTTACATTGACTATCCATTCCTGTACTTTCGCCGACCTAAAAATTGGGCAGTTGACCACCAAATCTGCCATTTACTAAGCTGTTTAACACATTTAGATGTAAATATCAGCAAACGAAAGCTGAAATTCTGACCTATTGTCTCGTATTCATCTTCTGATCCCAAACCCAAATGTCTTCAGTCTCTAGCAAAAACAATATAATTGGCCTTGTCATTTCGTTGCTTCTCAGAGAGGACTTCAAGCAGTGTGATGCAGTTAAATATTCAGTGTGAAGAAAAAAATAAATATCACACACAGGTCAGCTTCCCCTAATATGTTGCCACAAATTTGGAAGCACACACATGTATATGATGTCTTTCTATGCTGTAGAATTTTAATTTCCCTTCTCTGCAACAGGGGCCTAGTCCAAATGTATTCCAGCATGACAAAGTCCTGACAAAAGTGATTACCAGATATATACCAGATTGCCCTTGGCACTCAAGTACCTTCTTGAAGGATGTGATTTTTTCTTTTTTTTTCTTTTCAAAAAGCCTTATCGATTTTCATCAATGTAATTTATTTTTAATCGATCAACTTTGCTTTCATGACACAATCGCTCACTGTGCAATGTTTACATTAACATCGGGGAAATTACATTATACTGAATGTCTGTGACTAAAGTACAAATAAACGTTCGACGGAGAATGTTTTCCTCTTTATACACAGCTGTTTCAATCAGCAATTCAGTTCAGCCATTCCTGATGTATGAGTGCCCTCTACTGCCTAGATGTGTAGACAAGAAAGACTATAAATGAGGGGGGGGGTGGGGTGGGGGGGGGGGGGGGTAAATCTTCTGCAGTATGACAAGATATGGACACAGGGGTTATATTGAATGCATTGTTTACATTTCATAATTAAATTAATCCTATTGCCAATTTATTTTCTCCCTGTTGAGGCCATAATTTATACCATCATACAATATGCTTACATCATGCTAGACAGTGAGAGACACTCTCTCTCATACACACACACACACACACACACACACAACAACAGGAAAAAGAACAGATGAAATATTATGGAGCTGACTGGTCTGAATGATGGCTGTTGTTCATCAGGAAATGACAAATTACATACAGCAAATACTTTTCGCCATATATATCCAGCCCCCTTTGATTCAAACCTCTTTGTCCCCATTCCAAACAGGCATTAACAGCGAGTTGGTCCCCCTGTCAATGCTTCAATAGGCTCCAGACTTCTAGGAAGGCTTTCCACTAGATTTTGGAATAAGCAATTTGTGACCAGCCACAAAGAGCATGTGTAAGATCAGACACTGATGTCAAGTAAAAAGGGTTGGTGCACATTTGGCATTCCAGTTCATTCCAGAGGTGTTCGCTGGGGTTGAGGTCATGGCTTGAGGCTCAATTTTGAGTTGAGCATGCCCTAGTTCGCTAATCCAATCACATTTAATTTGAAGCTTGCTGTGGCAGACCTGCACAATTACTGCCAAGATATTAATCAAATTTATGAAGTGAATATTTATTCAATGAACTTTCAGATCAAACAAATGTCAGATCTACCCATGCTACAGGAGCTCGAAATCAGGACTTATATCATGTTTTACCCCTGGTTTTGCCCGGCTATAGCAACACTTCCCTCTGCCACAGGCGTTTCTTAATTATAATGGACAGAACAATGGCACCAGACATTGGCCCACAGCCAGAGAGCACACCACACACACACACACACACACACACACACAAACAATTAGCACACTGATTCTAATAGAGTTCCAAATCACATCTAGTACTAACGCAATTATCACCATTATTAATGTTCCAGAAGAAATTATATTTATCTTGCACTGACAGCAGTATGCACTCAAATTCATCAGTTGTGTGCACAAATAGAATGAAACAACATACTTGTATTTCAAATGGTCTCATCTTCCGTTCCCCCCTACAAACTTGTCAGTTCAACCAGTCACAAAAAAAAAAACAAAAACTTTTCATAAAAAAAAAACCCCCCAACACTCCCCCCAGCCCCCAAACACACAGACACACACACACACACACACGCTTGAGCACAAAAACACTCCTGCACACACTCCAACCCAACCCCTACCCCAGTTCAATCCTGCAACAGTGCAACAATAAAGGTCAGCTAGTGAGCCCTTGTAACAGGAACTGCCGGCAAATAATTAAATGTGAAGAATTAAATGGTAGCCTCTAGCTGTTCTTACACAGTAATTAGGTTGATTTCTAAATTGTAAGCCTGGAGCTACATTAAACAGCCTGTAGTTGTTAATGGTTAAAAAAAAAAAAAACAGGTTTACACTGTGGTAACAGGTTTTTTTTTGTTGTTGTTGTTGTTGTTGTTTTGTTTAAAAAAACAAATCAAGAAGTGAGTTCAAGTTAAATACACTTGGATTTCACAATCTTAGTAAAAAAGTGAAATGATTGTGACGGTTTAATTGGGAAAAAAAAAACGATCTATATCTAACTGAATATGGCCCATGTGTCACACTGAAGACAACAGACTCGGATGCAAATCCAGTTCAATGCTTTAACGAAGACAAAGGCAGGGGTATCCAAAATGGCACGCATGATCAAAGTCAAAACACAGGCCTGGGTCAGACGATGAGCAGTAATCCAGAAACCAAAATGACAATATATACAGGCAAACAGTTTGGTAAAATCAGACGTGGAACAAACTGAGCATTTACTTCGCAGAGATCTGGTGAGAGAAACAGGTGTGCCTGATTAAAACTCAGGTGAAAGTGTGGGGTGTGTTGCTGGGGATTGTTGTCTGTGGCAGCTGCAGTGTCTGTAGGCTGCAGTGTGTTCTTGGAAGTGGAGTTTGTGGCCTCCCCCTTGGTCAGGGCCTGGGTGCTCAGGATGACTGGCATATAATTCATGGCATAGGCCGGGGTCTAGGTTGTCGTGTGCTGGGACCCAATTCTGTTCCTCTGGACCATATCTCTCCCACCCAACAAGGTATTCCAGTCTTCAATTATTGCACCTGATGTTTAGAATAGTTTTTAATCATGCAGGCTAGCCATCAATGTCAAGTGGGGTGGGAGGATTGGCAGACAGGAGGTCAGTGGCCAGCGGCCCAGAGATGACTGGTTTCAAGGGGGAGACTTGAAAAGTGTGTGAGATGCTGCTGTTTCAAGGCAGATCCAGTTTGTAGGTGATGGGGTTTACTTGTTTGAGAATCTTGTATGACTCAATGTACCTGAGGTTTAGCTTTTTGCTTTTTGTTGACTGAAGTCCTTGGTTGCTAACCACACTGATCACCTGGCTCATAAGGGATCTCTCCCCGGTGTCAACACCATTGATCTTTTGAGTTTGTGCCATCTGCTCGTGTCATTGATGTGCATACTCCCATACTTGCTCACTTTTACAGAACCAGTCCTCCACTGCTGGTGAGTCTGAGGGGTTAATGCTCCAGAGGAACAGGGGAGGCTGGCATTTGAGTACACATTGAAAAGGCATTAGCTGAGAGGCAGAGTGTCGTAGTGAGTTCTGTGCATACTTCGCCCATGGAAGGAACCGACCAGTCCCCTTGGTTCTCCACACAGTAGGTTCTTAGGAATCTCCTGATTCACCTGCTCTAATCTGCTTGTCCATGATTGTTCAGGGTAATTCTGGGGTGGGTAGAGGTAGGAGTTTGCCAGCCGGTAGGGTTCAGGGCAGCTTGGCTTTGGCGCAGGAGATGCAAAATGGCACGGCCCGGTATACGTCAGTTCGCATGTTGGGCCACCAGTGCTTAGTCTGTTGCAATTCAAATGTGTGTTTGGCACCTGGTGACCTGTGGCTATAGAATGGGCCCAGGTGATAAGCTTGGTTCTGAATTTGGTGGGCACAATCTCCCAGTCCACAGAGCCCACAAAGCTCAGTGGAGAACAGTGACCAGCGTGCTTAGCAAGGGGTTAAACGTTTGGCCATTCTGAGGTATTCTGGAGGGCTTTCTCTGCTGAGGTGTTGTAGGCCAGGCGCTTGGCTCGCTTCTTGAGCAGTGATGTCAGAAGGTGGGCTATTGAACCAAAACCCCATATGAAGCATTTATTTTAAAAAATTGAAAAAAATCGGCAAAGCCCAGAAACAATTGCATTCCTTTATTTTTTTTTGTGTTGGCCAGTTAGTTATAACCATTACTATGACATGCTCCATGAAGACCCCATAAGGGTTAATAACACCTCAGAAATGAGAAGGCGTGACTGTGAAATTCACATTTCTCACCCTTGATATATAAATGATGATGTAGAAGACCTGTCTAACATGGTGCATGTGAATTTCCAGAGAGGGAGAAAAAAATCAGGATGTCATCAATGTATGTATTATGTATCTCCCCAGGCTTGGCTCAATGAATGTTATTAATTAGACACTGGGAAGACAGAGAGGTTGCTAGAGAGCCCATATGGCATCACCAAGTAGTCACAGTAGCCTGCGGTGGTATTGAAAGCCGTACCAGTTTGTAAGCACTGCAGAGATCGAGTTTGATGAAAACATGGGCAGATCAGATGTTGTTGTTCAAGAGCTGCAGGGACTAGTGGCAATGGATGTCTGTAATTAACGGTTACCTGGTTAAGCCCCCGCTAATCAATGCAGGGTCAAAGTCCAAGTGAGGTGGGGTATACCTGGTTGCGTGGAGTAGTGGTCCTGGGAAGCAGCACGATGGCATGGTCGTAGGGATTATGAGGTGGCAACCAACTGGCTTTGGATTTACTGTACACCTCATGAAGGTCCTGATACTCTTAGGGAATATCTAGTGGTGTCTTAGTTTCAGGGCTCTCTACAGAGGTGGAGGCGGTGCAGAACCAAGGGGTGATAAGACAATGGTGATGACAGTGGCTGGGCCAGTGGCTGATGATGGGGCCCAGGATGATGGGGTGCTGGGCTGTGACAATGACCATAAAAGATATCTGCTCCTTATGGAGGGCACTGATTTGGAGAAGGATGGGCAGATTGCAGTGAGTGATAGTTTCACCTCCAATGGATCATCCATTGATGGCATTGATCTTGCAGGGGTGGGGTAGCAGCTAAACAGGAATTCTCAGGCAGGTCACAATGTCCTCATCAATGAAGTTACTGGCAGCTCTGGTGTCCACGAGCACCGATCGTGCAGGGATCTGGCATGGCTGTTGACCTGATATGAAGTGGGCATTTAACATGATGATCAGGGCTTCCACAGTGAAAGCATCAGTGTTCACGGTGCTGTCTGTCTGTCTGTCTGTCTCTCTCTCTCTCTCTCTCTCTCTCTCTCTCTCTCTCTCTCTCTCCTCTTCACTGAGCTTGGTGCCCCCATTTGCATTGACTCTGGAAGGTCTGTTCACTGTAGCATTTTATGTATGATTCCCCACATCTCAAAATAAACCATCCGCCTTTGCACACAGCAAGAAAGTTTTTATTTCTTCAATAACCACCTACACCTGGCAATAGTGACACACACACAGTACATATGATACATTTGTATCACTAGATATGTTCATAGGCTCTTTCATAAGCCGATTAACATGGGGACAGCTACATGAATAAGAAGCGTGTTGGAGTGAGGCACTGCAGCCCTTCAAGCAATGTGTATCTCTGTACACGGTAAAGAGTGAGCAGAAGCCAACCAGAAAGCAGCATTCAAGAGGGACCTATCAAGGCCAGTCCTGGAGGTAAGGAGTAAAAAAAAATGTCCATGACATGACAAAATGCCAAATGTTTGAAGGATCTGTGCAGTACTTAAAAATAATGTTGGATATACTAAGTACTAGATTATTACATATTTATAGAATTTAACCAAGGCTGTACTCATTTTTGCAACCCTCGATTTAAGCAATGTTGACTAATTGACATTTTTCAGTTTTCAGCACTTTATTAGGAACATCTGTACACATTCATGCAATTACCCAATCAGCCAATTGTGTGGCAGTGGTGCAATGCATAAACTCATTTAAATATGGGCCAGCAGCTTTAGGTAATGTTCACATCAGAATAGGGGAGAAATGTGATCTCAGCGATTTTGACCATGGCACCATGATTGTTGGTGCCAGACGAGCTGGTTTGAGTATTTCTATAACTACTGATCTCCTGGGATTTTCACGTAGAACAGTCTGTAGAGTTTACACAGAGTGGTACAATAAAGAAAAATCATCCAGTAAGTGGCATTTCTGTGGACAGAAAGGTGGTCAACAGAGAATGGCCAGACTGGTTCTAGCTGACAGAAAGGCTACAGTAACTCAAATAACCAACTCTATATAACAGTGCTGATCAGAAAAGCATCTCAAACAGACAACACATTGATGGTACGGTCAAAATTTACAACTGACATCATGAATCCATGGATCTAACCTGTCTTTTGCAAACTGTCCAGGCCGGTGGAGGTGGTGTAATGGTTTTGGAGAATGTTTTCTTGGCACACTTTAGACCCATCAATATCAATCATCGATAAATTCCTGGCCACAATTTACTAATTTTCTCATGGCTTCCAGCATGATAATGCATCATGTCAAAGCAAATGTAGTCTCAAACTGGTTTCATGAACATCACAATGAGCTCAATGTTCTCCAGTGGCCTTCCCAGTCACCAGACCTGAATCCAAGAAAACACCTTTGGGATGTGGTTGAACAGGGGATTAGTGAGTGATGCAAATGAGAATTGGCTAGATTTACATGCTGTCCACATCAGCACCCGGCAGCCCTGCTATGTGAGTTTGTGTGGTCTACCGCTCAGCCACAAAGTGGTAGACCACGCAAACTCACTGAGTGGGGCTGCCAAGTGCTGAAGTGTGTAGCACTATAACAATAGCACTTATATTTGACTGGGGCAGAAATAGCAGGGCAAAAATTTCACAAACTACCAAATTTTTGTCTATGGAGTTTGGCTATGTGCTTGAGTTTATGCACTTGTTCTGAAATGGTGTAGGGTGTAACACCAAGTATTAGATAGGGAAACATCATACTTTTAAGGACACCCTTGGTTAAAAGCTACAAATATGCAATATTATAGTCCTTACAATGTCCTGTACTGCACATATCCTTCATGGCATTGAGTGTGCACGTACATGTAGTCATGTATACTCTGCAACCTCCTAGAGTTCCTTGATGTTGGATGGGGAGAGCTGCATAACTTGTCTATACAAATTTCCCCACAGGTATTCAGAAGAGTTGAGCAGGCTTTTGTGTTTTCTCGTTTCTCTATTTCTGTATTTCTTTGCAAATTCCAATCTGGCCTTCAGATTCTTATGGCTAATAAGTGGTTTTCATCTTGTGGCATGGTCTCTATATTTCTGCGCTTGAAGTCTTCTTGTCCTGTGGTGATTACTGGTGAGGCAACTGATTGTTGTTTTGGGGTATTTCATCACAGCTCTCTCAATGTTTGTCATCAATTGCTGTTGTTTTCCTTGGCCAACCTGTTCCATGTCTGGTTGTTAAGTACACTAGGGGTGTCTTTCTTTTTCAAGACATTCCAAATTGTTGTAGTGGCTTTGCCCAATACTTGTGCAATGACTCTGTTCAATTTTCCCTCTTTTCTCAGCTTCCAGATCTCTTTGATTTTCTCCCATAGACAGCGCTATTGCTCTTCATGTTTTTTTTATACATTTCAACAGAAAACATGCAGAAAACATGCAGTTTTCACAGGAAGACTAAGGGCTCAAACCAACAATAGAGCTTCAGAGCTATTCAATGTTTAAAAAAATACATCTAACATCTCAATGACAGTGGTCGCGATAACAAAACAAAAGCTGTGTATTAGAAAATAACAAAATTAACCTCGGCTAGTTTCACTGGTGTGACTTACAATGGGGATTTGTCTGGTGCATGGGATTTTTCCAATTCAGCTGTTATTTAATTGTGCTTTCGGAGTCACACAGCTCCCTGTAAGCCCTAGATGTGTATTTGAGTCCTGTGTTCTGTAGTGGAGAATAAAATAAAATAGTGAAAGCAAGAATAATGGGCAAGCGTAAGGACCTGAGCGACTTTGACAAAGGCCAAAATTTGATGCTAGATATGACAGAGCATACCATCTTCACGGTATGAAGTTGTTAGTACCTACAAAAGGTGGTTCAGGGAAGGACAACTGGTGAACCAACAATAGGATTATAGGTGTCCAAAGCTCAGTGATGTGTGTGGGGAGCAAAGGGTAGACCATCTGGTCTAATCCGACAGTAGAGCTACTGCAGCACAAGTTGCTGATAAAGCAAAAAATGCTGGCTATGATAGAAAGGTGTCAGAAGACACAGTGCAACACAGCTTGCTCCAGACTGGTCACAGTGCCCATGCTGACCCCTACCCACCATCGAAAGTGCCTACAATGGGCATGTGAGCATCAGAACTGGACCATGTAGCAATGGAAGCAGGCGGCCTGGTCTGATGAATCATGTTTTCTTTCACATCAGGTGGACAGACAGATGTGTGTGTGTCACTTACCTGGGGAAGAGATGGCACCAGGATGCACTATGGGAAGAAGGCAAGCTGAAGGAGGTAGTGGGATGCTCTGGGCAATGTTCTGCAGGGTAACCTTGGGTCCTGGTATTCTCGTGGGTGTTACTTTGACACACAGATACCCAACAAACTTGCAGTGGCATTCTTCAGCAAGATAGGTTCACCATGCCACTCTGCAGAAATTGTTCAGGAATGGTTTGAGGAATAAGAGTTCAAGTTTTTGACTTGCCCTCCAAATTCCCCAGATGTGGATTGAGATCCAATCGAGCATCTGTGGGATGTGCTGGACAACAAGTCTGATCCATGGAGCCCTCACCTCACAACTTACAGGACTTAAAGGATGTGCTCCTAACATCTTGGTGCCAGATACCACAGCACACCTTCAGTTCTGGAACCAAGATTAACCTCTACCAAAGTTATGGAAAAGCCAGAGTGTGAAGAAATAAAGGATGTGCTCACTGATCCGAAACATGGTGAAAGTAGTGTCATGGCTTGGTCTTGCATGGCTGATTCTGGAACAGGCTCACTAATCTTTACTGATGTAACTCATGATGGTATCAGCAGAATGAATTCAGAAGTTTACAGGAGCATTGTGTCTGTCAATTTACAGAGAAATGAATCCAAATGAATCAGGAGGAGCTTCATCATGCAGCAGGACAATGATCCAAAACACACCGCCAACCCAACAGAGGACTTTATCGGGGGGGGTTTATCGGGGGATGGGGGGGTGGAATGGGGAAGGTTTTAGAATAGGCAATCTATCACCCAAAATGCATCACAAATTGAGCACGCTTTTCAACTCCTGACCTGGGACTGAAGGGAGAAACCCCCCAAAACAAACAACAATTAAAAGTGACTGTGTTAAACACCTGGAAAATAATCACAAACGAAGAAACCAACAAGTTGGTTATGTCCGTGAGTCACAAGCTTGATACAGTTATCATGTGTTTTTTTTTGTTTTTTTTTTACTTTAATTTACTTCAATACTTGTTTGCTCCTATACTTTTGCTTGCCTAAAAATTGTGTGGTCTGATACAAAAGGTTGTATGTTGTTTAACAAATCTAGATGTAAATACCAGGAAATAAATGCTGAAAATGAAGCTAAGCTCTCATGGCATATCCATCTTTTGATTTCAAACACAAACATCTTTGGTGTATTGCAATTAACTGGCCTTGCCATTCCAATAGTTTCAGGGGGGCTGTGTGGCAATCTAACAAAATATATAAGGATTTAAAGCAATTCAAACAAGTTTAAATATCTGCACCAATAGAGTGTCACATGCATGCTTATCATTCTGAAAAAAGGAAAGAAAAAAAAAGAGGGGGGAGGGGGATAACTTTTTTTTTTTACTTTTCTTTTTTTTTTACTCCATGAAGCACTGAGTGGACTCGGTCAGACATGTGGCAAGGCTAAATACACCGGGGGGAAATAAGTATTGAATGCATATTTTTGAATATTTTTTTCAGTAAATATATTTCCAATGAGGCTATTCACATGAAATTTTCACCAGACCTTGGCATTAACACAAGAAATCCACACATATAAAGAAATCGAAACATTAAAGCCCATCAATGAAGTTATGTGTAATAAAGAGGAATGAGACAGAAAAAGGTATTGAACACGCTAAGTGAAATTTATTTCATACTTAGGGGAGAAACCTTTGTTTTTAATGACAGCTTCAAGGTGCTATCTGTATAAAGAAATCAATCGACCGCAGTATTCAGGTGTGATCATTCCTTCAATTATATGAAGTCTGCCAGTACCATGTGATGAAAAACAGCCCCCCACCATGACGCTGCCACCTCCAAACTTGACTGTAGGTATCGTGTTTTTTAGGGTGATGTGCAGTGCCATTTCTTCTCCAAACATGGTGTGTAGAATGACAGCCGAAAAAATTACATTTTGCTCTCGTCTGACCAGACTGCACTCTCGTAGTTTTCATAAGCTTGTCCAAATGAGTTGTAGCAAACTTTAAACAAGCTTCGACATGCCTTTTCTTTAGTAACGGAGTCTTGCAGGTTGAGCCTGAGCAGTGGAGTGCATTTTCTATTGTTTTCTCTGAGACGATGGCACTTGCTGCCTCCAAGTGTTTCTAGAGTTCTTTCAGAGTGATCCTTGGCTCTTCATCTACTCTTCTGACTATCTTCCACTTGCGGATAATGGCCCCAATGGTGCTTACTGGAAAATTCAGAAGTTTTGAAATACATCTGTACCCCAAGAGAACCCATGTCACACCCCTCTTCATCTCCCTCCACTGGCTTCCTGTAGCTGCCCGCATCAAGTTCAAGGCCTTGATGCTCACCTACAAGACCTCGTCAGGAACAGCACCCTCCTACCTCAACTCTCTCCTGAAGGCCTACGTTCCCTCTCGCAATCTGCGATCGATTAGCGACCGACGTTAGTAGTTCCCACTCAGCGTGGCGCAAGGTCCCTTTCCAGAACCTTCACGCTAACTGTTCCTCAGTGGTGGAATGCTCTTCCGATCTCAATCCGGACTGCAGAATCTCTCACCATCTTCAAAATTACAGCTAAAGACCCACCTCTTCCGTGAACACCTAAATAACTCATAATAATAATAATAATAATAATAATAAAATTGCAGTTACACCTCTACTCTGTGCACTTTGCTTCCTCTGGAACTCAACGAATGGATCTTGTATAGTAGCACTACGTGTATTGTTCTCTGCTTGATGTATCGCTTTGGTTGTATTTTTCTCATTTGAAAGTCGCTTTGGATAAAATGTAATAAATGTAAATGTAATGTAAATGTTTCTGACTCAATCAATGTGTTTCAGAACAATAAGGTTGCGAAGGTCTTGGGAGAGCTCTTTGCATTCATCAATCATGAGATGTTTCTTTATATAGACCATCAATTTACTAACCCAGCTGATATTAATTTGCACGGATAGGGGGTATAATTACTTACGGATTTCAGCTGGTTCCTTGCCTTGGAGAACTGCTTTTTCTTAGAGCGTTCAATACGTTTTACCGGTCTCATTCCACTTTATTACATATAACTTTATTTATGGACTTTAAAGTTTGAAAAGAGTTCTTGTGTTAATACTGATGTCTGGTGAAAATCTCATGTGAACAGCCTCAATGCAAATATATTTACTGAAAAAAATGTTGACACGTTCAATATTTATTTCCCCCCACTGTAAAAAATAAATAAATAAATAAATAGATAGCAAAGACATAGTGTAGGGGGAAAAAAAATGTGCAGCACTCTTGTAGTTGGGGGGAACAGAAACACAAGTCTATCCCAGCGGAATAAATTAGGAGCAAGTGAGACAAATGCACACAAGCATTCATAATAGCTTCTTGCAAGAAAGTAAGTGAAGGGGCAGTTGGAAAATGAGAGCCAGAGAGAAACAGAAGCATCATATCAATCAGTGAAGCTGCCTGAAGGGAACCTGTTAAAATGAGAACATGCACATCTCACGGCAAGTTTCCCAGTCTTCCAGACAGCCATGGAGCATGTTCAAATCTTTTTTTTTTCTTCGCATGGACAATCCCCAAATCTTGCTTAGCCACCTCCTCCACCACTTTTTTTTTCCCTCTGCACTGACTGCTTTTCTTTCTCCACCATTGCCTCCGTTACTCCATCTCCTATCCCCATTGCCCTGCATGACTACTTTCAATCCCACAAACTCAATCTTCTTCTTTCAAAACTGTCTGGCTACACTAGTCACCAATCAATCTGGCTGCTTTTGTTCAGTTGTCTGAGTTGTTCTCCCAGCTTGTTTTTTTTTTTTTTTTAACACTATGGCTTGATGGAAGAGAGGACCACGTCATTGTTATTCAGCCAGAATATGTGTTGAGCATAAAACAAGGGGGTATTGTTTACCAAACTGACAGAGGAAGGAGGAAAGGAAGCCTTCTTTTTTTAACACCTTTACAGTCTGTTCTAGTTCCCTGGAGTCCACACAAATCAAACACGACAACAGGCTGTGACGTGAAAAGAGAACTCAATTCAATCACATTTTATTTGTATAGCACAGCAGACATCGTCACAAACAGTGTTGGGTGAATTACTGCAACAATGTAATCCACTACAGATTACAAATGACTACTTTAATGTTGCGATCAAATTACTAATTAGGTTACTAACTCCAACCCTTTACTTTCAGAATACACTACAAAGTGAAACTCAAAGTTCTTTCTTAATTGTAGCGCACATCAATGTATGACACGAGCAGAAAAGGTCAGATTTATCTTGACACTTGCCTCGGGTGTTGTCACTGTTCGTAGTACTACCAGAACGATAAAATATCAAACTTTTCTAACTAGGCTAATTTCGTGTTGCTAGCCAAGGGGAGGTACAGCTAAGCTATCACTGCATGGGTCTATAGCTGTTACAGTGCCATGCAAAGTACATTATCGTTCCTTATGCTCTGATGACATCATGTTCACGAAAACTGGAACTCGGACATTTACACACCTCGTTTTCCTGCTCAGCATCAGAGGGTGTTACTGTTTCAGTTTCAACCCATATACTGGATTTAAAAAAATGAATAAATCGGCATAGATACATTTTACCTCACACTGACTGTGAGCTAGCATTTGGCAGAATTGAGAGCGGTCAGCCAATAAGACGCGAGCATTTCCACGTATGTTCCTGTAAACCCTGGTGTAAATATCCCCGATATAAAATTACAGGCGGTCTTCTTTGACTGACGTTCAGTTACATGGTGACAAACCGTTGCAAGGTGAGAATTATTCAGGGCTAAAGAAAAAAATCCTTGCGGCAAAACGTGACTTATTTCAAAATGTATTTTTCTTAATATTGTTTTCTTCACAATAAATGTGCGATGCGAACGAAATTTTATCGTAACTGTAATCCAATTAGATACATTTAAAATGCAATGCGTTACATTACTGCATAATCATAAAACGTAATTAGATTACAGTAACGAGTTACTATGTAACGCATTACACCCGACTCGGGTCAAAACAAGCAGCGTTAAAGAAATCTGGAAAGAAGTTAGAGGTGAGGCTACAAGAGGAAGAAACCAGAAGACTGTAATGAGACAGGTCCACTGCACACATTTTCATTTGAATATGAATTTGAATAAAAAGAGAGTCGAATGGCTTAAACAACCAATGTGGTCTGGAAATTGTAACATGCTGCTAATAGGCGAGGGTGCAATTACCACTAATACCTGAATTCTTCAGTAATAAACGAATAATGAAATCAACAATGTGGAAGTCAAGAGGTCAGTAGTATATGTCTGGATTGTCTTGGTCCCATCGTCTGAGTTTAATTAGTTTTCCTCGCTTTGGGAAACTCTTAGAAAGCAGTACATCCAGTATTTTAGTCAACAAAATTTTGATCTTGATTGACAGTGCACCCATCCACTGGGCAGGAGGACATACTGAATGGTACATGTTCTGTTCTGCTGGTTCGTGGTGGCCCAACACTTTACTAAGGTACTTTATGGTGTGTTTTTGCTGGACCACCTGGCAGGCCAGTCTAGAAGAGACATTTTTGCTCACTTACTGACTGACTGATTGGCTAACTGAGTCCCACCACTGAAATGTTAATGCCCGAGCAGTCTAGCTACACTAAAACAATTTTTAAAGAAGGAATATCTGTTCCGTCAGATTTAATGGGACATATCACATCTAGTTTACCAAAAAAAAAAAAAAAATCTTCAATTTCTCATCAAAACATGATTTCATCACTTACACTCACTTTAATTTAAATAAATGTCTACTTACTCGTTTACATTATGAGTAAGTGGATCAATTCATGTAGTATTAACATGATCCAATTACATTATAAAAAAATACACAAATGTTTATTCACAAAAAAAAAAAAAATTGTTGTGTATGCGATTAAATTCAGAAAATTCGATTAACCTTTTTGCCAAACAGATTCCCATTGCATACATGCACGGAGACTAGCCCGCCGGATTTGACACTTTCCACCCTTAGTGAGTGATACCAGAGACATTCGGTGTTCTACATGCATCTGCTGACACTTGTGTGACAAATGATATGCAGCTGACGGCTGTCCGATAAAACTAGGCTTGCATAATTTCCTTGGTTTTTTTTTCCCCCTAGTTTATTTATTTATTAACCTTTCATTTGTTATCCATCTGCATGTATTAACGATGCTTGTAATGATGCTTAAAATGCTGGTTTGCACAATATGATTGTTCAGTCAGCTCTCCAAATCTCAGCTTTGGAAAAAATGATTTATTGTAGAAGTCGTCACTCTAAAATTAGAAGAAAAAAAAAGAAAAAAAAACTCTGATGCATAAAACACTGATGCCTAGTATAATATTATTGTGACAAATATACTCCAATCAGCCAGAACAGTAAAACCCCTGACAGTACTGATTATCTCTTTAGAATTGCACCTATCAAGGGGTAGGATATATTAGGCCATGGAGCAGTGGGAGAAGATGGCCTGGTCTGATAAGTTACTTTTTTTTTTTTTTTTATCTTATCTTGTGGAAGGCCGGGTACGTATGTGCAGCTTAAGTCGCTACCCGTGGAAGAGATGGCAGCAGGATGCACTATGGGAAGAAGGCTGAACTGGTTTAACGTAATAATGTTCTGGAAAACCTCGGGTCCTGGCATTCATATTGATGTTAATTTGACACGTACAACCTACCTAAACACTGTCGCAGACCAAGTACACCCCTTCATGGCAACAGTATTCCCTCATAATGCACCCTACCAAATGGCAAAAACTGATCAGACATCTGCGGGATATACTGGACAAACAAGTCCAAACCATGGAGGCCCCGCCTCACAATTAGCAAGACTTACCTTCTTGTGAAGTCCATGAATTGACAGGTCAGAGCTGTTTTGGTGACACAAAATCGACCTACACAATGTTAGTCAGGTGGTTTTAATGGCTTATCAGTCTACGCCAATAGTATTATTGCTGTCATATAAATATTTGGGATTTGTATTATACTTGTATTAACCTTCACATTAGACAGAACTGAAATAAATCAATTCATTCATTAAGTTAAGGTGGTTTTTTTGGTGGAAGTTTCCCACCATGCTAGGGGGAAATGGCAAGACATACAATAAGTTCTTATAGCTACGATCATTTAGATTTTCATTTGTATGATTAGTTCTAGCACCCCATGATCACTAATTCATTTGCACAATTCATTTTCAGCTATTTAGTTTCATCAGAACTCTTCATATTTTAATTGCTTTGCAGTGATGTTTTTACATGTAATTGGTTAAGCCCCAGGCCTTTAGTCATTCATTTAGATTAATTCTGTTAGCTGTGGGCTTTTTTTGGGGGGGGGGGATAGTGTTTAAAACACTGCTATATTATTTCTAGGGAAGACACTGCAGTGATAAGAGAAAAAAGAAAAATTCTTTAATATTACAATATAAAATATTGGTGAGACAAACTCAGGGTTAGTCTCAGAGGGTTACCCCTTCTTACACACTAGTCAGCAACTCCAGAGGTAGTTCTAAAGATCATGAAATTTGTGGAAACCTAACCGCCTCGAAGCAAAAGTCCAAAAAAAAATGGTTAGGCTAATCAGAAGTAAGCATTATGGCATGAGTCAAAGAAAAAGCCTATGGGCCGTCATTTGGTAAGTGTGACGCGTACAGGTGAATGTCAGACAGCAGTGGGAGCGGCGATGACAATAGGGTCGAACGATGTTTCCATATTAATAACATTTGCCATAAAATATCTTTAGTAGTTCACCGACAATTAATAAAACAATATGCTAATAATAGAGTAAAATTACACCTCGTTTTTATCAATCCTGATCGCCTCTCCTAACAGAGTACAACCAAACAATGCTACCCAGTAGCGCCTAGTGCACATGCTTTTGTCTCTTTTTGCATGCGAGTTTACTTTCACGTTTAACGAGATGCAAAACAGCTGCTTTCAATCGTGTTGGATGGCTGCGCCGCGAAGACTCGCGAAGCCGACCGAACGTCATCAGGATGCGAGTCCACGCACAGATAAATGTGTGAAATGCACGTAAAGACAAGCTAGAACATCGCCAGTCATCAGCACTGAACATTGATTGAGGACGACTCCGCCAAAGGCCGTGTCAGCGCTCTTTCGCACCGACCATTTAAAGCAGGGCTATTTCAGTGATCGCCTTTAGCTCAATGGCAGGGGAGGGGGGAAAAAAAAAATAATGAAAGCTTGTGTGTCAATTCAATTGAAACTCTACATTACATATTTTACAATATTAGATCATTCATAATCGATGCCAGTTTGTCATGTATACACCAACCTGTGGGACAACAAGCTCAAATTTCACTGTGAAGCAGAGCAGTCACTTCCTGGCCTCATTTATACATCAGTTGAAAACCACACAGACAGTCTGGTTTCAGGTTGGTTTGTTTTGTTAGCAAAGATGAAATGGCTAAAATAAAAATAAGATGATGAGTATGATTCGTTCCAGTCCAAACACACAAACGAATTTGCATATTTGGAAGTCACGTTGATGGTAAGTAGCGTTCCATTTTCTCTCACTTATGCACTGCCTGTTGTATTGATTTACCATTTGATGAAACTATCATAATCGGTGCCACCTACATGCCTATTAGGTGAAGTGCAGATGGTTAGGTCAAGAACACACAAAATGTCAAATGCCCTTAATTACATTAACACTTTTTTATAATTATGCAATAATAAGACGACGACACACACATATACATACACACACACATATATATATATATATATATATATGTGTGTGTGTATTTTTTTTTTAACGGCTCTGCAAGCTGAAGGTTCCCGACCTCTGCTTTAAAGGCTTGAGCTGCATTCTTCTCATGCTCCAAACGAGCTAAATACGTCCAGTCAGGAAAAGACAGTGATCACCATTATTTATTTCAAAGTTGCAAACTTTTTTGCTCAAATCAGCATTCTTTTTTGATCGCTTTCCTTTCTTCGGATATGATCTCACCGTTTCTGTTAAAATAAAAATAAGGTCCAAGCTCTGTAGCGGTTTTCCCTTTAACATTAGTGGGCTTTGGAACTTATTCTGTCATTGGAAACATTTTTATAGTTTATAGCACTAGCCCATCCACCACATGCAAATCTTTTTTGAAGTATATTCCCATTTATATCTTAGTGCTTTTTTTTAGTGCACCTGGAACAGCAACAGCAACAGGAAATTGTTGAACCATGACTTCTTGTTTCACAGGGGTATAAATGTGAGGTAACACGTAGGCCAGATTCCTTTAGTCATTCATCAAATTGGGTAAGACCAAGGAATATAGCTGTGATGTGCAGCAAAAGGTTGTTGAGCTTCACAAAATGGGGCGTGGCTATAAGAAAATAGCACAAGCATTGAAAATGCCCATTTCCACCATCAGGGCAGTAATGAAGAAGTTCCAGTCAACTGGAGATGTTGGGAATCAACCTGGAATCGGACGTATGTGTATATCGTTTCAGCGCACTGTGAAGAGGACGGTTTGAGTGGCCAAAAAATCTCACGGATCACAGCTGGAGAATTACAGAAGTTAGTTGTGTCTTGGGGTCAGAAAGTCTCCAAAACTACAATCTGAAGTCTCCTACATCACCACAAGTTGTTTGGAAGAGTTTCAAGGTAAAAAGCCTCTACTCTCATCCAAAAACAAACTCGAGCGTCTTCAGTTTGCAGACACGACTGGAACTTCACATGGGATCGGGTTCGATGGTCAGATGAAACCAAAATAGAGATTTTTGGTAATAAACACCAGAGATGGGTTTGGTGCACACAAGAAAGGTAGCCATATGGAAAATACCCCATGACTATTGTCTTTAATTATTTGGGGATGTTTTTCCTCAGAGATCCTGGACATAGGAAGCTTAAAATGGGCCATTCTATTCACTAGAATTAGGAAAGACTAGAAGGCTTCCTAGAAACATCCATCTGCATGTTAAACTGAAACAAAAATACTGTCCACCTCTGTGAAAGCATGCAAGAACATCTAGAACATTATTCCCTTACATTCAATTCTTCCGTAAACTCCAACCAATGTCTCAGATAAAGACAGTAGTCGTAGGGGAAAATCACCATTACCCAGGAGCGTAACTCCCGTAGTGAATATCAACAATAAAGAAAATATATTAGGGCAAGAGCAGGGGAAATTTAGCTTTCATCAATCTTATTTCAGCTGCATCAAAAAGCTGAGGCACTGAATTCATTTCCAAATGCAGTAGGCCAGGCTGCACGCTCAATCCACAAGTACATCTGATTTTATCCCCCGAGTCGGAACACGGACAAAATCATTGATTGATACCAAAACTGAAGAGGATCTGGAGAGAAGAAAAAAAGAGAGAGAAACAGAAAGTGACAGAAAGGGCAAAAAAAAAGAAGGGGGGGGGGGTGTTTTTCGGATTCAAACGGGGGTGAACAAATGGAAACAGCAGACGAAAGATTTACCTCCGTATATTTTTGTCCTTGTCTAAACAATTTGTCTAAAAATGTAACAAATTAAATGCAGCTGTATTTCTTTCCCAATGCCGCATGAGAGAGAGAGAGAGAGAGTGAGAGAGAGAGAGAGAGAGAGAGATAGCCACCTTTAGCGATGTTTATCAATACAAAGCTCTTCATGGGGAACACAGCTGCACCCGCTTGACTCTTCTAAGCCAATTCAGCCAAGCTTCACTTACAAATACCAGTCAGGACTGAAGAATAGTGGAAGAAGAAGGAAAGAAGAATAGTAAGCAGAAGAAAGAAAGAAAAAAAGACCATTTTACCAGCATATACTCAGCAGGTCAATCTGAACTCACAAAGGCAGCAATTCTGCAGACGAACCAACCCATGCGTGAGCCGTGATTTCTCGGTCGGCTGCTTTGTAAAGATTTAAAATGGTCAAATATTTCGCAGTGTGGCACATTTTTGGCTGCACAAATATATACCTGAAAAAATGCTGATATTCTGACAGATGTGTTGCTGCGAAAAGACGATTTGATTCAAATTACAATCCATATTCATTTACAACAAATAAATATTAGTAGCCGTGCCACGCCTAAAGGGCACAATATATACAGTAGGTTTGAGGTATAAATATCACGCAGTATTCCATACACTGAAATAGGATCAGGACATCATTCTTAACCAATTATGATCGTTTCATCACCTGACCTGTATGCTTACTATCGGAAGAAGGTTGTGGTCTGTATTTCTTTGGAATGCAGGGTGCAGATGCAGACCCTAGCTGTTTTCCCCGCTTTTCAAAGTTTGCCGTCATTCATCCATCTAACTTTAAAATTACTTCTAACTTTCCCCTTAAAGAACTGTTATCAGGGAAGGTTTTTTTTTTAATACAGCTTAAATAAAGTTTGTAATCATTGTTAAAATGAACCAGTCACTCCCTCGTCCACACAGTTGACTTCGAAAAACTGAACAGATGGGTTGTTTTGTTGTTGTTGTTGTTGTTGTTTTGTTTGTCCCTGATGAATTCTGTCCAATTTTTAGAAAAGCTTTCAGCGGATTTTAGTCTGGACGGCGTTCTGACCGAGGCCAAAAGTTACTGCTACAGGATGGAACAGCGACACTGGAAACGAAAGCAGACCCACAACCCATTTGTAGTATTCGTTCTTAATTTGATTCTAATTTTATCTATCCACAAACCTCATTCACTGATTATGAGGCAACTTTACCAAATGGATACACGCTTTTCAATGTGCTCACACTAGCCGTCTCCCACCCCTTGCTAATCTATTGGCTAATTGTACAGCGAGTCTCCAAGTCAATAATGGCATAATAAGAGTCACTTCTTAAAAATCCATTAACAAATAGAGCTCTGAACTAGCTAACTAAACTTCAAATGGATACCTAATTTTTGTAGTATAAATTTCATCTATTATTAGTATTAATTATATATTATATATATATATGGGTGTGTGTAGTCTCATAGAATTTGGTTCACCAAATTTTACAATGCAGTTGCAATCAAAAGTATTCAACCCCCTTTGCTAATCAGGTTTATTGTCAAAATTTACAGACTTTCAGCTGTTTGCCATGAACACATCAAACAAAAGGAACAAAAGGAAATAGTTCAACACAATGAATGCTTCACGTGATTTCCCCAAATTCTACTGAAAATTCAACTCATAATGACTTTTCCGGTGTCAAAATGATTCAACCCCTGAACAGAATCCCTCACAAGATTATGCAAAACTGTCCCCTCAGTGGTGGAACGAACGTCCGACTTCAATCCGGACTGCACAATCTGTCACTATTTTCCAAAAAAAATGGCTAAAGACCCACCTCTTCTGTGAGCACTTAACTAGCCGATACAATACATACCCCCACGTTATTTTAAAATAACTAATGTAAATGCAAAACAGTTATTGTCTCAAGCACACCTGATGCAACTAAATCAAGGGCTTCATTAGTTGCACCAGGCGTGCCTGAACTGGAACACATGAAACACTTGAACTCGTTAGGGGGGGTTTTGTTGAGTGTACACTACCTGGACGGGGCAGAAAAAGGCAGCTAGCAACAGGTGCAACCAGAGTTCTGAGAAGGCAAGTCGTGAAAGACCCTCGAGTGACTGCAAAAGACCTGCAGCAAGACTTGGTGGCAACAGGCACTGTGGTTTCAGTGAGCACAGTCAGGTGCGTACTAAATGCAGTCAATTCCTGCTTCTTTACCATTTTTTTTCTTTTAATGCTGGAGCTGAATTAACACTGTGGCTCGCTGAGGTTTTCGGCAGTGCTGTCAGTGTTATGTGTAACTCCTATCTGGGGTTGGGTAGTGGGGGTGGACGTTTTTTCCTCTGGTTGCTCAGTGGGACTTGTTACCGGCACTGCTTGAGCTGTAGAGTCACCTCGCTGCTCAGTGGCAGTGATTACTGGCACTGCATGAGCTGCAGACTCACTCGGCTGCTCGGTACGTGCTGGGTTGATCTGTGTCTTGACCTGCTACTCTCCTGCCTGCTCGGACATGGCTGTGTTCACCACATACAGAATATCTCCTCTGTCCAGAGTTCCTAAAGATGGCGTAATGGCCTTGACCATTAGTGTAATGGAGAGATTGAGCAGCTCGTGCTGTGTGTTTCAGATCATGTAGGGGAAATGGCAGAAAGACAGGATGTGTTTAATGTCTGGGTTTTATTACCCCAAAGGGAATCCTTTTAATCCGCGCTGTTCACTTTCTGTAGAGCCTGAGCTTCGTTTTTAATAAAAGGGATGCACGTTAGACAGCACCATCTTCTCAGAAAGACCAGAAAGCAGAAACACAGGTACGTACATGTTGTTTATAATTAGCCTAGGTCTAAAGAACTTATCGACCATTTCAAGCTCTGAGAGAAAACAACGCAAAGGCTTTGTCCATCTGATGTTGAACCCACCATCCTGAACACTGAATCAGAAAAGAAAGTAAATAACAACAACAACAAAAAACCTACAAATGATCAGATACATGCTCCGATCACCCGCACTCTCACCCACAGACTCCACCAAAACTCTCCTGTAGTGTGTTACGATAATTTTAATCATTTCGACAAACAAGTTTCCTTTAGTTTGCGGAGATGAAAGCTGTTCCGAATCTGACGCGATACCGTAAATGAGGTTTGTGTGTGTAATTAGTGGCAAGGAGGAAAAAGGATTGTTTACCTCTGGACTTGGATGAGAAAGTGAGACAGAGTTGGGCAAATAGATCCGGGTTCTCAAATTTCTCCTCTTTGACTTTGATCCAAAAGCAATTCTCCGCCATCTCCTGAGGCACTATCTGCAAGAAGAGAAAAAAATGACATTGGAATTGTGCTGCAAACGAGAAAGACAGACAGACAAGTTCTCTTCCTGGGCACTCAAATAGTAACCACCTGACCCCAAATCATCTGCACCTCTTTCTCAACCAATATGATGTTGCACAATTTCGATGGGGCGGCTTGAAGTCGAGCTGACAAAACCAAACAAATCCGACCCGGGTTAATTAAGGTTAACAGGTCTCATGACGCTGGGTATCGAGTTTCTCAGTCAACCCAGTTTTAAAACTGAATCAAGGCTTACTCAGCATGCACGTGCACATCAAAGCTAGATGGTTGTAGCAAACAGCAACAGCTCGCTCCCTCTCGTCCTCTCTCTCTCTCTCTCTCTCTCTCTCTCACACACAATCACGCATACCCAGGTCGTTACCATGGAGATATAAATAAACCATCGTCACATGCCGTGGCATTAGGTAGGGAATGACTGAGCTTGTCGCATATATTTCACACATATATGTCTATAACTCATATACATATTGAAATACAGGGCTTTCCCTATCATAGGAAGGCTTAGGCGGAGCGCCTTAATCCGAACACAAATAAAAAGCCATTCAGGCGACATATCAATGAATGTTAAAACAACGGTGAGAGTTCTGTGCATTGAGGGAAAAACCAAAACAGAGGATCTGGCAACAGGACTGAACTGCCAATCAACGATCAGTGTTTGGACAAACCTTTGTGTGATTGGTCTACTGGGCTTCTGATATACTAAGGGAGCACACACATACAAGCGGCGATAGAACCGTTTTCTTGTAAACCCAGTGTCTTTCACATCAATGCCCCAATACTTTTGATTGCGAAGTGGCCAACAACCAACCGAATTGTGACTAAGACGCTGAAAATATGGTTACAGTTTTGCATCCAGTTGGCTTTTCCACCCTCCCTGTAGATTTTAACTTTAGGAATGGGTTCAGCCTTTTTCTCATTGTATTTGCAGGTACGATGCATAGTTAAAAAGCTTTCCGTTTCCTTCCCAGCAGCCCCGAGTTCACGGCTGAATCGAGGAGCTCTTCAACATGATCGGAACGAAAAGATTTTTCAAAAGTTTGTCAGCCGTTTCTCTTTTATTTTGTAGAAAAATGTGTATTTGAACAATTCATTAATGAATCGATCGATTGAGAAGTTTTGCTCAGCAGGACTAAAAGAACACGGGCCGATGTGGTTGTCGGTGAGGGATTCTGTGAGATCTCAAACGAAGACGTTTCGATTAATTATTCAACATTTCGCTGCCGATATTTCGATCAAAACCAACAACAACAACAACAACAAAAATGACTGTAAATGTAAGAAATGCACCGTTGCCGTTTGTCCCGCCAGGACCTCGTACAGAAAAGCCGCTGAGACCCATCAAGTATTGGAATCAATATCAAAACACATTTGTTTGTACTTTGTCTTTGAAAAAAAGGGCATCCTTAGTATTTATCAAAGACTCGACATTTTTGGTGCAATAATTTTCAAACTGGTACACATGCACATATACCGAGTACATCTAAACCTTTACGTATACGTGTACACTCAGTAACACAAACTCAGGACATTACCCCTCACTGCAGAGATCATATGAGATCTCATAGGAAGTCTTGCCGATCGCTGTTTTGAGTAAGTTCTGAGCCTTTGTTACTGATGCCTGCCTGGACTGTGTCTCATGATTCTGAGATTTGATATTGTTTGTATCTTTTTGTTAAAAAAAAGGTCAAATAAAACCATCTGTTACCAAAAATAATCTAACAATAATGCTTAATAATCTAGGCGAGAAAGAGAGAGAAATAGCGTTCGATCATTGTGTAAAAGATAATCAAAAGAAAATCATAAATATGCAGTTCGAGATTGTCCCCATTACGTTGATTTACCTCACGAGCACAAAAGGCAGCATTTTGCTAATTGACACTTCAAAGCAAAAAAACATGAATTTAATTTTCACGGGAAAACACTTAGAGAACAGGTTTTTTTTGTTGTTGTTGTTGTTTTTTTTTTATTTTATTTTAGTAAGTGCTTTCTGAAAGAGAAAAGATAATGGTAGTAATGGAAGTAAAAGAGTAATGGTGACTTTACTGTCTATTTACTGTTTTAATGCTGCATTGGAACATAGCTCTCTTTTCAAATAGGTGTTGTTGAAACAGGTTTGAAAAAAAAAAAAAATGTAAAAAAAAATGCAAAGATGCCAGAGTTCATGAATTTGGAAAATGATAGTGATTTATAGAATATCTCTTATTTCAACATAAAGGCTGGTTGAAATGACTGACTCAAACTGACAAATGGATGAAGAGAACGTCGTCGTCGTCGTTGTTGTTTCTATAAACAGACAGTTCTTTATACTGATGAAGATTATGATTGATCTGTTCTTACCTCAGCCTCCTTTTTATTTGCCTGATTATTATTTTTTTTATGAAATGACACTAATGTTATAAGGATACAAAGGACAAGTGAGCTATTATATTTCCTAACTATTTCTGAAGCTTGTTCTTTTGACTAATCTTGTTCGTCCCTTACAAATGGAGCTGTTTGATGGTTTAGTTTCAATGAATATCTTTGCACTACTTCCTGTTCTGCACCGCGTCACCTTTATTACCTTGGACCAGTTGACTCTCTTCATTGCTGTGTCAGGTTTAAAAGTCTTCTTGGGCTGTAGGCCATAAGGCAGTTTTTGGACAGCTGGTATAGGAGGGAGACCTGGGGCTCCAAAGAACGGTGGAGGAGGCGCGGGAACTCCTCCAGGAAGAGGGGGTGGAGGTGGCAGACCAAAGCCAGGCGGTGGTGGTGGTGGTGGTGGAGGTCCCATACTTGCTGGAAGGGGAGGAGGAGGTGGAGGGGGTGCTCCTGGTGGAGGGGGAGGAGGAGGTGTTTCTGTTGGTAATGGAACTCTTTGAGTGTCTCCAGCTGCAACCTGGAGATGAAAGAAAGAAAACCAGAGTCACATAGCAATGTCACTGCACTCCCCCTCGCACACTCTTATCCAAGGTCTACAGGCAAAGCCCTGGCTTTATCGCTATTATAAGCATTACAGCATCAAAGCTAATTGGCGAGACAAGGCTGAGAAAGTGTAGTGGAGGAGGAAGAGGAGGCTAAAAGGCACAGTATTCTTTCACTATATATCCAAAAAGACCTGATAAAAGCAGGTGGAGGCATTGGGTTTAAGTCCCACATTAATGGTATGCAGAGTAAATTCGGTCCTCTACAGGGCTAAGAAGAGACCAGCACTCCAAAGAGCTGCAGCCAATATCGGCTGCACAGCATTCGCTGAGAGTGAGTCAATGACGAATTAGTTAATAATAACCATTATTTTCACATTTTCAGATTTAAACCAAAAGGGGGTGTGGTCTATACCATGCTTTCTATTTTTATTTTATTTTTTTTATTATTATTATTATTATTATTTATTTCATGTTAACTAAGTCCTGGAAACACCGTTAAACACTGAAATATCAAGGCTGCTGAAAAAGTAAGTTGATTCAGAAATCGGAACAACAAACAGTGATTTACAGAACAGCTTTATCCAACTCCTGAAAGAGATGCCGCGTGGGAAGCTTTCTATCATCAATCTAACGTGAAGGAGTAAGCAAGTTTGGAAACTTTTGCAAGCGAGTTTTGAAAGCTTCAATGCCTTTCCCCATTGATCATAATGCCTGTATGGTTTTTCTGAGAACATTTTCTCGTAATATTGCTTACTGAAGGACACGGGAAATGCACAGACACGTTTTACAATACTGGAAAATGAAATATCGTTTGAACATCTGAAACTGTTTAGTATGGGATATACTTAACAACAGAAGAAATCAGCAGCATAGAAATGTCGATATGGTCAGGTCACATTCACGACGTGTGTCTTATGAATTACTGTGAATTTCATTATTCATTTTGGAGAAGAACATCACTTGCCAGTTACAGGCACTTTGACAATGAATCACTAGATTTATGTGTACGTAAATATGCCTCCTCATGTTGAGAATCTGACCAAATATCTAGAAGGGGTATAGAAATTTTTTTTGCTGGTAAGCCTCAGTTTCGGTCTCCAGCCCGTGGTGCCATGATGCTGAATTACTCATGTCATGTGTGCGACTATTTCCCATCGTTTATCATTCGTGTGAATTTTCAACCACATCACGCAATGTACAGTGGAATTAGGACACACTTCCTGTTTGTGTGGCATGACACCTTCATTGATCTTGTGGCCATGGCAAAACCATTTCATCTATTTAAAAAGTCCCGTAAAACCAAATACATATCTATATCTGATGAACTATCTAGGAAAATTATTTACAAGGTTTATAATCCCCCAATTCCTGTTGCCAGCAGTACTATTGGCATATACATGTGATTACACCTCATCGTTGAACATGCACATGGATTTTGGGCCACAGTACACATGCACAGTGGGGATTGTTCGCATAGCACGCCATGTTGATTGAATCCATCGCCATGGCAACACCTTTTGCGGTATAAGAAATTCCTTTGCAATTTAATATCATGGATATCGTGAGATCACTGTAAACACATTTCGCATGGCTCTTCCTGTTGGGCAGAGTTAATGGATGCAATTTGTGACATTTGCCTTTCTTAACAAGACATGCATACTAAATGTATGAAGAAGAACAAAAAGCAAAAATCCTAACAATGACAACTCCAGCACCTTCTATGATTGGACTGCTAAATATAGCCACAAGCGATGATCTGTGCGGGCCAACCACTATTTGCCGATTTCAGCACAGATATCAAGTGCTCAAATGACAAAAAAAAAAAAGCAAAATGACATTTTCTCAATGGTTGCTCGATGTAACACTGTGAAATGTGGACTGCAAGCTGATTGGCTGATTGGTAGCCATGTTTTTGAAGTAGCACAAAAGTTACTTTAAAGGTCCGCTGGCAGATTAGCGCAATGAGGCAGCACACCAAATCTCAGCTCAATCAGATGTTAGTCAGGTGCTTAAGAACCCGCTCTTTGAATATAACCTTGCACCCAATCAATGGTCACATGGTCGTCGCATTTAGTCCTGAATAAGGTGTCTAAATTCGTGGATAAAAACGGTACAAATGTCCATAAAAACACTACGCGTTAAAATGAACTGAGCAAATGAAGCTGTCGTGTATTGAAATAGATTAGGTCAATTAAGCTCCGTCATTAAAGAATTGATCAGCATGTGGTGGCCATGTTGTTTACAAAGTGCAGGGATCACGCAATCAAGCAATTTACAGTCGTTTTTGAGTTGGAACTGTTAGAAATCTGGATTTTGACTCGGCTCATGTGCGCGAATACTTTTAACATATTGCCCAATGAAGTTCACATGCAGCCTAATAACTCGTTTATAACCGGACAGAGCTCAACCCCCCCAAAAAAAAGGCCTTCATGTAAACACTTCAATGAACACCTCAGTGAATTAACCGATTATGTTTCACAAACTGGATTTATGCTTTTTTATGTCCCATTCTTTCCCTTCTGATCATAGTCGTCCAAGGTTGAATATGAAACGTCTTTTGAATATAAGAGTTTGCGACATCAGTATAATTAATAAGCATTTCGTCCATTCATTCATATTTGCCTGATATTCAGTAACATAAATCTAAAAGTAACATAAAATGCAAACGTATCTTTCGATGCAGCAGATATACAACACCTCGAATCAACTTCTAACGTTACAAATATTAAAGAAGGTTTTTTTGTTTTTTTTAAACAACGTTTTCTTCTGTGTCCTTCTCCTGCGCCTTTGGGTCATGACACGTTCTTTGTGGGAGAAGAATGATCACGTAGAAAAACGGTAGATGTTACAAATCGTAATCTGTTTAAAATAATTGTGAGACGGGATTGATGGTGAAATGGGCACCAATCTAACATTTCGAGGCGGACTTAGATGTTGGATTGTGACCTTAGCGGGATCGATCTGACTGAGAATTTAAAAGCATTTTTAAAATGTTTTTTTTTTTTTTTTTAAATAGTGTTAAATGGAGAAATCTTTGATAAGGCCTTTATTTTGTGTGTAGTAATGACCAAACCATGGCCTTTAATACTTGTAACATTAGAAGTTAAGCAAAGTATTTATACAGTCACTTCTGAAAGTATTGGAACAGCAAGGCCAATGATTTTGTTTTTTGTTTTTTTGTGTTAAACTAAAGACATTTGGATTGGAGATCAAAAGATAAATATGAGGTGATAAAATTTCATTTACTGATATTTAAAATATTTAAAGTAATCAAAAATACTAGAATATGTGACTAACGTTGGCTTCTTGTTGCCTAGGTATGCCCTGTTAGGTTAACTGTTCAAAGAATTAATACCTCGGAACGTCTATTCTCGGTTCGAGCCCTGGGTTTAGCCTGTGAAGATTGCATTTGTTGTTAAAAAAAAAATAATAATAATAAACCAGCATGAGAGGTGTCTATGGGATAAGCAATGCATTTCAAATGTCCTGAAATAGACAGAAACCACTGGTGTAACTAAAAACCAGACACTGAACAGGTCAGCTAGGAACAGGGCAAGCAGCTGATGACGGAAACAGGTCTGTGACATCACATCCACAGCGCAGGGGTGAAGGTGACAATCCACCATTCGAAGAAGACTGATGAGCAGTAAGAATAGGAACGCCAGGTGACAGACTATAGTGATGTTAAGAATGTTACTGACCGTCGAATGAAGAGGAGTTTCTACTTTCAATTATAACTCCTCTGTTAGTGGGGGAGTTGCAATATTATTTTCTAAGAATGCCCAGACTCCTACGAGGTTGATGAGACTGTAAAAGGCCGTTTACGTTGATGCCTATGTTCTGGTGTTCATCTGTGTAGATGTGCCACCATGAGCAAAACGAATGCTGTTATGTTTCAGCAAACTTGGGTGAAACTCTACAGTGTTTAGCAGGGAAGAGTGTTTGTATTTAGGTTGAGGTTTTAATGGAACCAAACAACACGTGCAGTGGGGGAAATAAGTATTGAACGCATTTTTTTTTTTTTTTTTCAGTAAATATATTGCCAATAATAATCCTCGCGAAAAGAATCAGGAATTTCACACCCTCGAGGCTTAGACCTTAGGAGAAGAGGTGAGGGAAAACGTCAAAAGGCTGAGGTAAACATGTCTCTGAGAACTCGAACTCCACGGGTCTTACAGACAGTTCGATAGTTACGGGTCAAACACACATTTCCGTGCCACACTAGTGCCAGGTAAGAGACCAATCATTTCATCCTATAGGCACGGATTAAAACGCGTCATAACACTGAAAGATTTTTCTGCAGCCTGGTAAAATAACAGAATTGTTTTTTTGTTTTGTTTTTATTATCGTTATTTATTTGGATATGAAACATGGACAGGGTTATGTGCAGTTTGATTCACGCCATTTCATCATAAAGCATACTATTTAAAAAAAAAAAAAAAAAAGTAAACAATGAGATTTGATTAACATATAAATTGCCTCTGCAATTTGTTTATACGTTAAGTACATAAATACGATGCAGGCTCCTGAATATGCTGCAGCCATCAGAAGACTAATTAGGCTTTAACACTGATAGCAAGCGGTGGTTCTATACAGAAGATTAACTTGTTCATTTCCTGTTAAGCTGTGCACTTCACGGACGGTTCATTTGTGTCGGAATGTGATGACATGACTCACGCTTTGCAATAAAGCAAGGGGGTCCGGTCTTATCCGGAAAGGGCCGGTGTGGGTGTAAGGTTTTCCTGCCAATGAAGCACGAGCCACACCTGAGTCCACCTGTTTAATCAGTTGATCTTGGCTTTCAGTAGACTCAGGTGTGGCTTCTGCTTGGTTGGAATGAAAACCTGTACCCACACCGGCCCTTTCCGGATAAGATTGAACACCCCTGCACTAAAGCCTCTGGTATTTTCCTGACTTTCCACGTTGATGAGAATAAACTCCCTTATTATTGAAGAACAGGGGAAGATATCCACAACGTTACTATAAAAGAGATGGTGAAACGACTTTCTTTAACCGATAAGAAACGGTGCTATGATGTTGATATCTCTATGCTGCTGAGATATGATATAAATCCGCATCATAAACAGGTTTTTAAGAGTCCCTAATGACCAGCCAGCCAAACCAAGCCATTTCCATAGCTCAAAAATGATTTGACCTTTGGATGATTATACACCAATTTCCTTCTTTCTTTCTTTCTTTCTTTCTTTTCCTAATTTGCATTATGCCTCGTTCTATAAAGAGCTAAATATAAACGTCCTTAAATTGTCTAAGTAATTCTCCTTGCAGTCTACCATCCTGTGTTCAGTGGTGTGTTTGATTACACAATGCAACAGGTGGGCTGTTTTAGAGCCAAAACTTTAAAAATACAATGGGCACGACAATGAGGCTCCTCGACAAGCACTTCATCCTATGGTTCTGTGCCTGTCAGTCTCCAAGTGTCTCATTTTCTCTTTGAAAGAAATCAGCACATTAGCGTCCAAATTAGAGCAGCCCTGTTTCCGTGCTACTGCTCGTCTATACTGGTATGTGCTAAACACAATGGCACTCCAGCCACGAGTAGAGGAGTGTTAACGAGAAGGTCAGGGAGGTCTTTATCTCCACCTGTGATTAACATCAGGATCTAGTCTGGGTAAAATATCCTGTAAGGCATATATGGTGTGTTTGTAGTGTTGGGCTTTACATCTGTGTGGGGGGGAAAAGACTTGAAGAGGCTCAATGGGGCAAATAAAAAAAAATGGAACCTTTCCCATGTCTTTGCTGATGACCTTCAGAGCGTTCCAATACGACAGTGATCGAGCTTGTTTGCGTCTGCGATTGTGTTTTGGAGTCAGTCAGTTTAGAGTTAGAATTGAGAAACTCTCCCATCCTTCAGTATTTATCATCTACAAGGTTTGGAAATCTCTCACGACCATTTCACATTTCGCAGGCCTCACTTTTGACAGCTTTAATCAAAGTGCTATTTAGAAGTGTGATATAAAAACTGATTATAGCGTACTTGTTTAGCAAGCAGTGATGATTGCACATCAAGACAACACTGTAAATCAGGCCTCGGGCTGAATATCGGGGCATACGGAGTTTTGATGAGTGCAGTGGCATTTTAATATTCATTCAGCGTTCATTCAACATAAAGCACATAGGTTGGTGAACAAAGGGAACACTGAACATGAAATATGGCACAGAAGAAACGCTGAATGTTCACGTAGTACTAATGAACCAAGTGATCATTTCTATAGATTACACTGAAAACTGTTTTAGTAAAAAAAAAAAAAAAAATCTTGTTTTGTAAAGGGAGAGTGTACCGGAGTGTCTGATTAAAGCAGCTGAGCTGAACACAATGCTTCCTTGCTAATTAAGTGAAACTGAACGGTGCTCCTGCTTGTGCTCCTTAAGGCTGGTCTGGTCATGTCTGTATGTCAGTTGGTGCAGTCGGTTTTTGCTCCTCAAACGCTCGAATATAAACCATTTTGGAAGGAGCAGGTGTTACAGAGCAAAGAAAAGCAAAGCAGTTGATACAGTGTATAAAGCGACTTGTACTGCAGTTCTGTTATTTTGTTTTACATTCCCCACCTTGGATAAAAACACAACTAGGCCGGCGATGTATGTAAAGATCTCAGATCGTTACGTTTGCATTCCGATCGAAACATCCGACAGACTGCGTAATCAGCTAGCCTATTCTTCATAAAACGCACGTTACATTATTTAAACTTAATCAAGCCCTCACTGTATCCTCTCAAAAAGCAATATCTTCTGTATCTCGAATCAAAACAGGCTACGGGGATCCCCCCTCTCGTAATTATGCTGATTTTCACAAGACAACACAGTATCACGCTAGCTTACTAGCTCCTAGATTAAGCCGGAGCTGGATGTTTGAATGTATGATGTATGGGAGCACTTCGTTTTCCTGGTACATTACGATGCTGATGGCCTGCAAATGGTGCACTGAAATATTACGTTGAGTTGAATCCCCCTCCAAATATGTGTATAATATACCGGCGCTAATACCGCAAACATACGGTTATTTTGCAGTAAACTCGACGGCGCATTCACTGCCCTTCCTTGCTGATTCAATCTGAGCTAAAGAAATCACCCCCGGCGATTTGGATGTTCGCATTCAGTAGCGGAGAACAAAGGTTTTAAGGACACATCTGGGTCGAACAGAGAACTACTTCACTGACGGTGCAGTTAACAGCATAATGGGACTTAAATAGGACACGTCCTCATAGGAGTCACACCAGTAACATCTTAGCCATGTTCAATTTTGTTTCATTTATCGTACGGTGAAGATTCTCAAAACACACAGACTTTCTCTTAATAATGTTTCAGTGATTGCACTTTTAGAATGTTTTCATCGACTGAAAACCGAAGAGACGTATTCAGGCGATGCTTATATGTTTGTAGTGAGGTCCATATGTTTTTGGACAGTAACAGTTTTTGTAATTTTGCGCCTGTACACCACCAGAATGGATTTGAAATGAAGCAATCAAGACAATATTAAAGGTTTTGGTTGTTTTTTGTTGTTTTTTTCAGCTTTATTTCAAGGGGTTTAACAAAAATATTCAGTTAACCGTTTGAGAACTGCAGCCATTTTCACAGGCTCAAAAGTAAGTGGACAAACCGACAATCACCGACAAACAGTCGGATTATTTGTAATACTTGGACGCAAATGTCGTGAAGAGGTTTTTCTTCAACATGCAAAAAAAAAAATTCTTCGATCATCCACTTCAGTTGTCTTCCATGGTCTTCCAGGCCTTTTGGTGCTGCTGAGCTCACCATTCCTTCTTTTTAAGAACGTACCAAACTGTTGATTTGGCCACTCCTAACGTTTCTGCTATGTCTCGGATAGATCCGTTTTGGGGTTTTTTTGAGCCTAATGATGGCCACTTGCACCGACACATCTTTGGACCGAATATTGAGAGTTCTCATGAACAGCTAACCAAATGCAAAATTCAATGCTTGGACTCAACTCCAGACATTTTATCTTGTTAATCTGTCAGGAAACAACAAGGACACAGGCCACACCTGGCAATGATACTGCTGATCAGTTAGTTGTCCAATTACTTTTGAGTCTGTGAAATGGAAGGAAACTGAAGTCTACACTTCAATCACATCTTGATTTGCTTCGTTTCAAATCCATTGCGGTGGTGTAGAGAGACAAAGTGACAAAAAATGGTGTCCGTGTCCAAACACGTACGGACCTGACTATCTTACAGAGCCACCACTGTATCAATATTGTATCGAATTGTATCTATATTGTTACACCCCTAAAGATACAGATCTTTTGGAAATATTCTTCCACTCTCCTGCTACTACGTTTTCAAACAAATCCAGCTCAATCTACACATTCATGGTATCATATTCAACAAGCGCTTCTGACATTTACCATTTAATTAGCTATTCAAGCGATTTGGTGAATTATTTTTTTTAGTTTTGAGCATCTGATACGAGCAATTGCACCGTCTCTTATATGCACACCTCTTAAATGAGCCTTTTTTTGTCTAATTATTTAGAAACAGTCATAAATCAAACAATTTCAGCTGAAACTACACATATTAGGCATTACATTGATTGTTGAGATCTCTTGGCACTAATCATCTAATTAACTAAGTGATTTAGTGAACATTTTGCAAGTATTCATTGGTCGTTTGTTCCAATAACACCCCCCACCCCCACCCCCACCCCATCCCACCCCTCCTTCATAGTGGTGTGCATCATTTTATCCTCACTGAAGTAGGCAGCAACAATGTCTTTTGATGTGTTACATATAAATGTCAAATATGGATGGTGTAGTAAAGCAGTGGGAATATGAGTATAGCATGGTAACAGTATATTAGGAACATGAGCTGCAAGCAAGCAAAGCTTCAAGCAGCATTTTTGGAGGCCACGCACCCGGACTCGGTGAGCTGCACATTCACTGATGCACTACAATTGTTGCGTAAGCAATCACAGGAAAGCAGAGCCATAACTATAGGCAAACAAATTCAAGAATGATTTGTAGTTTCATGCATTTGCCAGTCTGCTATGGGAGAATGGTTTCTGAATATCAGAGGTTCTTTTATTAGGTGAAGCTTGGACAGAATTTGGAGATGGAGTAGCAAAAATAGCACTTGGATAGAAGCCTTTTCGGCATGTTATTGTAACTCTTGACCAGTAAGTGGCGCGGTCACAAAATGGGTTGCATAGCCTGAAGGCACGGTGCCCACAAAGATTTGTGTCAAGTCTGCTAAGGTCATTGCTGAGATACAGCCTCACTTCCTGTTTGGCTTCACCATCAGAATTTGTTTTGCACATTATAGGCAAACTGTTCGGAACGTCAACATTCGTTTGATGACTTTGTCCAGGTTGGTCTGAAGATGCAGCAAAAAAAATTAAAGTTCTTACAGTTCTTGACCACAAAGTGGAACAGTCACAGAACTTCTTGGCTACATTCAGGGGTGCTCCTGAACATAACTATCAAGTTTCATGATATGTAGATTCTTTGCTGAGATACACCCTCATATCATGTTTCTTGCATTTGCAAGCGTGTTCCAGGATAATGGTTTTGAATATCAAAATTCCTTTAATAAGTTTTGTTCAGACAGGAACATTTGGAAAAGGAGTGGCAAAAGTTAGCATGTTTAGCATGTTATTGTAACTTTTGACCAGTCAAAATTTTTTGCACAGCCTCAGGTCATGACCTTGGATTGTCCTGAAGATTCCATATTTCGTATCAAAATAGCGTGCCGAGTTAGGTTGTCGGGTTTGTTGGCCCATTACGGGCAAACCTTTTGGATAATTCAAAATTATTTTGATAAGGTTTGTGAAGCTTAGTCTGAAGATGACGTGTGCCAAATTTGGTGATGATTGAACAGCATTCTGAGGAGGAGAAGTGCAAAAACAATCGAACTCATCTCAATCCAGGGAATTCTGGGATGCCTGGCTTTTAAATACTGACACATGGTTCAAAAGTCATGACCATAAAAGTACTTCCAAATTAGGCCCAAACTTGACCTGATGGTGGTACTAAAGCATTTGCAGCAATTGGCCCAAATTTGGTCAGAACGTTCCTTAGACCTGACCCCCCCCAATCAGTGTGCCAACTTGTTACCAAACAGATATATGGGCTGCCATAGACACCATAACTCTAGCCAAAAAGAAAAAATAACAAAAATGAAATATAGCTGTAAGCAGCGATAATGGGCCCAAGCACTAGGGTTCCATTGCCACTCAGTGGGTGTATGAAAACAGTGCATAATGAATCGAGTGCTGTAAAGAAACTTGTTTTGTGTTGATGTGTTAGGTTAAGTCCATATCTAAGGCTTTACAACAGCTTCCATGTCCAAAAATACAGCTCATATTTGGTAATATAATGCATGAAGAAGATAAGAGACATATAACAATAATTAATTAATGAATTAATTGTAGTGAAGTAATGTGTAGTGGGCACATGGGTTTAAGGAGGTGCAACCCTAATAACTCTATCAATGTCAAAATATTTATGGACCTGACTGTATATCTTTTTTTTGAAGTGGATATTGATCATTGTGGAAAAAAGACTCAGAAACCTTCTCTGATCAAATCTTCACTGATATGATGCATCAGTGTAACTATGCAGAACAAAAACAGCCTTTATTTGTGTGAAAAATGTTATAGCTATGTCTCGCTATGTTATGTCTCTGCTTTCTATTTGAAAAGGAGTACATGGAAAGAACCCATGCTAATTTCCAGTTCAGTCAGCAGTTTATTTGCTCCCTAGCAGAGGCTGTTGATGCAAAAAAAAGAGCATGTTATCAGAGCATAACATGGGGGGGGGGGTGTTTATCTGCAAGGATTAGATCTGCTTCTGTATCTATTAATATGCTGGGCTTCAAAGCAGGGAATTGGAAGATAAAACTACAATAAGCAAGGAGCAAAATAATCAAGAGATTTGGGGGGGTCAGATTTAAGTTGAAACATTCCATTAAAAATAATATTGAAATAAACATGAGTATAGATGTACATTCACATGTGAGTGCTGTCACAGAAGTGCCAGCAAGTCATGGGAGGAGACACAGAAAGGCCTGGTGTAATGAAAATGTGCATGAGCGAGGTGATTAACGAACAAGGCAAGAAAAGATGGTGGAGAAACACGTGAGTAAAGTGACTAAACTGCACTCTGGCCAGATGAAGTGCAAGGGAGGGGAATGCACATCAATGAATACCATGCTGGATGAAGCACAAGAGGAATGGCCTTTTCGAGTGATGCCACTGTTAATGTGCCCATTCTGAATCAAGGAGAATAAATGGTGGGACAGGGCTGCCTTTAATGATGCCAACTAATCTGAAAAAGTGGGGAAACAAATTAACCTAACTACATACAGGGGGTAACCAAGTGGGCGCAAAGCTAGGAAGACAAAGCAAGGGCATTTGCAACCAAAACAGCGTCTGCGTCTGGGAAAGAGTTTTTTTTTTTTGCAGATGCCATCGCATCTTTTTTTAATTTTTTTATTTTTTTTTAATTCTACAAGCAGGCAAACTACTCTTTTTTTTTTCTTTCTTTTTTCTTTAACAGCCCTAAAACATTTCAAATTTGGTTAAGTAGGAAACAGAAAGCATTTTCTACAAGAAGTGTTGTGCGTGTGGTCTGGGAAAGAACGAGGATATATGCGAGTCAGAGAGGAAATCTAATCCCTCATTCCGATGATAGAAAAGAACAAAATAGCACAATGAAGCAATTCAGAAGAATCAAATCCTACATTTTAAAGTGAAGATTGCCTGTTGATTAAATCAACCGGTTTCGTATATCTGATAAAAAGGTTTCAATTTGACAAAATTAGCCAATATCCTCGAGCCACTGCATTAGCGGTAACTTTTCCAGAAAAGAATTGGCTATGATACGACCGCAAAACAAAGACATCACTATTCATAGTCCTAAAGTGCTTATAGACCTCATTTTCTGTGTATTTTATAACACACACAGGACTGAGTAAACCAATGAAATAAAATAAAAAACTTCTAATATTTCCCGGTTGGTTGAAAGTGTGAACGAAATGCGGTGGTATTAAGTGGAATCATGTGAAAGTGCAGCAGATTTGTTGCCGACTGACGCTGTAGGTGCATTTAGGAGCACTGTATAGTAAAATGGAAAAAAGTCAGAACTTGTGTGTGTTTGTGCGAGAGAGATGAGGTGCCGTTGTACCTGACTCTGGATGGAGACGATCTTCCCCTCCAGCTCTTTGGTTTTCTCCTCCAGTTTCTGCAGCTCGGCTTGTGCCACCTGTCGTGCGCTGAATTCCTCATCAAACTACAAAAAGTCACATGCAAACATACGCCCTGTAAACCCCGTGTTCTTATAAGCACACTTTCTCTTTCACACACACACACACCTTGCACCCGTTATTCCTAAATGGCCAAGTCGCAAATGATTATGAATTTCCCCACATACAGACAGGTGTCAAATTAAAGGGGAAAAAAACAACATTAAGTACCTTAGTAAGGTATCAGGACCCCATGAGCCACCAGCACACCTTTAATGCACCTGGACACTGATTCGATAAATTCCTGGAACTGGATGGATGAACGTTTGAGCCTTCTAAATTATATTCCCTCAACTGGTGTTTTGATTATGGTGGTGAAGAGCACTGTATAACAACCCCCAACCCCCCATCTCGGATATCAACTGGCTGTAGTTGGTTGGCGGCTCAATGTAATAGAAAGCGAGGGATATTCAGCCAAATAAAATAAAAAAAAAAAAAAAAAACAAGGTACTAAAGTTGTTTAACACATCTAGATGTAGATATCAGGAAACGAGATCTGAAAATCTGATCTCTCGTCTCATATTCTGATCTCAAACCTAAACGTCTTCAGTGTCGGTGGTTCAAAAACCAAAAGAATTGGCCTAACTTTCAGAGGGGGAAATCTTTTTTCTCCAGGTGTCTCCCGAGTGTTTCTACTTTCACTGTTGATTCTGAAGTCTTTTCTGCTGGGAAATCAGTTGGGGGTAAGCTAACTTATTATTATTATTTTTAAATAAACAAATAACTTCAATTTAAGGGGAAATTGCCTGCTTGTATAACTAAATTTAAATAGTCATCATGCGCTCCCTGTAGAACACAAACGAGCATGCAGAATGGATCATCGACATTTATTCTGGACACACTTATTCAGATCATGTAGCTGAGTTGACAGTTATTGATCAGCTACTAATCAGACCAAAGCTGTTTTCGTGCTAACATGTAGGTTAGGGGTACAGCAGCATACCGATGTCCCAAGCACACAGTTATGAAAAGCTTTACCTTTTTGGAGAATTCAGCTGCTCTCTGTTCACTCTCCTCCAACTTGGCCTTATCTACACACTGATCTGAAAGTCACACACACACACACACACACATTAAGAGATTATTATTAGGGTTAGGGTTAGCGTGAAATAGCCATAGAAAATGAGGTCACATCTTCAGAGTGCTTCATTGTATCCGCAAAATTCGAAAGCCATGTTGAGGAACATGTCCTGAGATAGGACAACACACCTAGACATTTTTACACCCTGTTTAATATTGAACAACAACCTCAGGATTAAGACAATACAAAAAAAATTTTTAAATATGAACAGGACCGTCTCTTGTGTTTTTCCTGAAAGAGATACACATGATCAATCATTTGGTCTGAATATTTTTCTTGATACGTGGATTCATTTTGTTTTTTTCTTCGTTTGTCTTGAGACTATATATTATATATATATAGAGAGACATTACAACACAGTGACTTTTTTTTTTATCCCAGCTTGTTAGGAAGCTGGGGTCAGGACACAGGGTCAGGACATGTTACTGAACCCCTGGAGCAGAGAGGGTTAAGGGCCTTGCTCAAGGGCCCAACAGTGTCAGCTTGGCGGTGCTGGGGCTCGAACCTGACCTTCGGATCAGTAACCCAGAGCCTTAACTGTTGAACCACCACTGCCCTTGAAAGATTAAAGAAGAATTAAATGTCTGTCTCTCTACATAATAAATAAATGTTCTATATGTACGTATTAACCCTTACATACATTTGATATTCTGACCGCTTACAATATGGACCGGGTCATTTTGACCTGGCCCAACTACTACCTTAAGAGTAGTCCCTAAGTCATATTTTAAACTCCAAAATGGACATCCAGGCACAACCTGAAAGCTCATCAAGAAATGTACAAAATCTGTAGTACTTGTAGGAAAAACTGTTGGAAATATTCGTTCATTTTTAGGAAGAATCACCAAATTACAGGCCAAAAAAAAAAAATGTAGTATTTAGACTATTTTGTAAAGGTATGTAAGGGTTCGATATCTCGCCATCTTACTAACACAGAGAGAAAACGTTTGCACACTGTATCCTTCCTTTTTTTTTTAAAGTCTATCCATGTGTAATTGAATATATAATCGCTATGAAATTAGTACGTAAATAAAAGGACTACAGTATTTCCTGTTTCTTGATATTTTTTATTTTCCGGCTAGAATTTACCTAAAGAGAGTAGATGCATAACATACTTGTAACTTACCAACGAGTTGGGTAAAGTCTACATCTAGTCGCTCTCTGTAACCAAAGTCAGGGTCCATTCCACTCCGGTGAAGAACAACCTGAGCCACACATTCTTCAATCACCTTGTAGTATTGAGGTCTGAGAGAGACACCCACATTTACACGTTTAACAAACTTCACTTTATAAAAACGAAACATTGAATAATATTCCACGGCCCTGAAACAATTCAGTGTGCAATGAAATCAGCAACGATGAATGTACAGACTGACTTGACTTATGGGATTTGACCAGGCTGGGCCTGCATGTCTGAGATTGAGTAGGCTTGGGATTATCTGCTGCCGTAGCACATAGTGTGTGACCTTTCCTGGTTATACAGTGTATAATCAATTTTCATTTAAAGTGCATTTAGCAGATACAATGTTATCTGAAGCCAAGGTACAGAATGTGAATAAGCACAATATGGCCCATAAGTATTTGGACAGTAACACAATTTTTGTACTTTTGCTTCTGTACGCTGAAATGAAGCAGTCAAGGTGTGATGGATGTGTAGACTTTCAGCCTTAATTCAAGCGGTTTAGCAAAAATACTGCATTAACCGTTGGAGAATTTCAGCCATCTTACATAGTCCCTCCATTTTCACGGGCTCAGAAGTGATTGGGAAATTGACTGATAAGCCGTTTCATGGCCGGGTGTGGCTCGTTTCCTCATGATTTCATCACGATTTCAAATGAAGGTTGATAAAAGATCTGGAGTTCATTCCAGTGTTGAATTCGCATTTGGTAGCTGTTCATGAAAACCGTCGACATGTCGTATGAGGAGGTGTAAATGCAAGTGAAGGAGGCCATAATTAGGCTGAAAAAGAAAACAGACCTATCAGAGAGAGAGAGAGAGAGCGCAAACTTTAAGAGTGGCCAAATCAACAATTTGGGACATTCTTAAAAAGAAGGAATGCACTGGAGAGCTCAGCAACACCAAAAGGCCTGGAAGACCGCAGAAGATAACTCAAATGAATAATCAGAGAATTCTTTCACAACTCCTTCACAACATCTAGCCAAGTCAAGAACACTCTCAACGAGGTAGGCATATCATTGTCAAAGTCTACTATACATGGACACAGTTGTGAATATCAATACAAAGGGTTTACCTCAAGATGCAACCATAAGTAATGTTCAGAAACAAAGTCCGAATTAGAGTCGGCTATAAAAATCCTGCCCAGATCTGGAACAAGATTATTGGGGCAAATGAAATGAAGATGAACTTGTACCAGAATGATGGGAAGAATATGGAGAAAGAAGGAACGGATCACGATCCAAAGCATACCACATCATCAGTCAAACATGGTGGAGGAAGTGTTATTGCATGTATGGCTGCCAATGGAACTGGTTTACGGGTGTTTATTGATGTGTCTGCTGATAGAAGTAGCAGGATCAATCCTGAAGTGTATATAACTATACTTTCTGATCAGATTGCTGCAAAACCCACAGTACAGATGGATAACAGCCCATAACATACCATGGAAGCAACCCAAGTGCTTCTTAAGGCAATGAAATGGAATGCTCTTAAATGGCAGACTCGGTCACCTGACCTCAACTCAATTCAGAATGCTTTTCACTTACTGAAGACAAAGCTGAAGACTCACAAACAAGCAGCAATTGAAGGTGGCCGCAGAAAAAGACCTGGCAAAGCATCCCAGGGGAGGAAACTCAGCATCTGGTGATGTCCAAAGGTTCCCGACTTCAGGCAGTCATTCAATGATTGAAGGGTTTGCATCCAAGCATTAAAAATAATCCTTATATTTATAATTACACTGGATTGTCCGATTCATTTTGAGCCTGTGAAAATGAAGAGATTATGTAAAAATAAATAAATAAATAAATGGCTGTAATTCCAGTTAATGCAAGAGATGTTTACCTAAAAAGAGATGTTTCAGTCCAATTTTAATGCGGCTCTGGAGAATGTAGCCACTTTCTCAAAATCATCTGAAGTGGATCGTACTATTCCAGTATCATGATGACTGATTAATACACACAATTTCGGACTTTTGAGACGGGTCAGTGGCCTAAGGCTACAGTCTTAATAACTTGAAATATCTTCATTTTAATTGTACCATTCTTGAGATGTGTTCCACTTGCTATACATTGGACGAGCCTATCTTCGTTTAGGACTGTGTGTTTACTTGTGTGTACTTACAGTATGTGTTATGCTAGCCTGGTGATCCTTGGTGATATTAGACATCGCTACCACACTAATAAACCATTCAAAGGGTTCATGAATTGGTCCTCTGTTATCGTACAGGAGTATGAACAGAATCATGGTTTTGTGTGTGTGTGTGTGTGTGTGTGTGTGTGTGTGTATTTTCTAGCTTAATTCTAGCTTTCTTATACATTATGATATAGTCAAAATCTCAGAGCATAAAATATGCAGAGTGGATGCTGTAGTCATGTTTGTTTATCTTTCCCCTAGAGCAGTGGTTCTCAAAGTGGGGTCCAGGGACCTCCGTCAGGTCCCTGACCTAGTCAGGGAGTCCGATATTTTTTTTTAATTATTATTATTGAGTTCTTCTAGTTATTGGCCGGCTTGGCTGGTGGTTAACTGAATGGAATGGGTTGAATCCAAACTTTAATAAGTGAAAAAAACAAAAAGACTTTGACCTCTGATGTTCCGTCAGTGAAAAGTTCAGGAATAAAACACAAAAATAATGCTCTCTGGCTCCAATAAATATCAAGAGCATTATTTTATATTTCCACATTTGAGTGATGAGTCTAATATTTAAATATTGAACAAAATAAATCTGAACTGAATGGGTCCATGGATTTTTTTTTTGGTCTACAACCTGGCTGCAAAATGTTTGAGAATATCAGAATGTGTCTGATATAAAGCATGATGAATGTAGAATTAGTGAAGTTTCTGCAGAAACATACAGCCCCCTCTGAAACGCTTGGAACGGCAAGGCAAACTGATGAAATTTTGGGGTTCTACGCTACTCCTGGGCTGAATTTGCTGGGACAGCCAGTCCTGGACAAATCGGTAACCATTTGAAATCTGCGCCATTTGTAGAATATTTTCCTTACAGTGGGATGATGTTTTTCACATAATTAGGAGATCATTTAAAATCCCTTGCCTAGAGACATAGGTATCCAAAACCGTCTTTCTGAAGGCCTTACAGAACTCTTCAGATCTTGCCATGATGCCACCACATACCTCAATAGAAAAGGGAACACTAGGTGTGAGATGTTGAAATAAGACAGGTTATACCTGTACTCCCTAAGCAGGTTCTAATCACTGGTACCTAAATCTGAACACCTGATCCTAATTTTATGGATTTGAAGCTGTGATAAATGTAGGGGTGTACTTTATGGATGCACTTACATAACGCTTTTTTCCAAAGCGCTGAGTCTCATTCACCCATCACACACACTTCCTGAATTTCCCCTTGGGGATCAATAAAGTATCTATCTATCTATCTATCTAATGGTAGCAGAGCTGCCACGCAAGGCGCAAACTTGCCATCGGGGGCAGTGTCTTGCCCAAGGACACTTTGGCATGTGGAGTCACGCGGGCCGGGAATCGAAATGCCAACCCTACGATTAGTGGATTAGTGGACATCCCGCTCGACCACCTGAGCCACAGCCGCCCGTGTACTTACTTTTTCCATTGTGAAAACGACTACAAAATGTCGATTTTGTGTGTCGTCAACTTTATTAATAGGCACTGTTTCAAAGAGCAACCAATGCCTGCTTGTCCAAATATGTCAGAAAAGCCAACAATTTACACGGGGTGTACTTTTTTTTTTTATTCCCCCACATGACTGTACATATTATTATTAACATCATAAGTTGTCCTACATTTCATGTGGCTTGGCGACCATCCTTCCAGCATGGTACAGATAACTAGAAAGAAGTAAAAGGCTGACCTAGAACTGTCAGACCCTACCAGTGTAGACAGCATATGCCCCCTTCACTGCAGTATCACACTCACTTCTTAACTCCAATCTCCCTTCACACTGTCTGGCACCTTCATTTCTGTCTCTTATCCAACCAAAGCTCCACATCAACCATGTGACCCTCACATCAGTCACAGCCAAAACTATATGCTCAATATTTTCTCGCTCTCATCTACCTCGTATTTATTATGTCCTACAAGGCTACCTAATAAAAAAATTTAAAAGGAATCTCAACATTCTGGTTTATTCGAATTTCTTTAGTGAGTTTAAAGTTAGAATTTAAATGATAGGAAAGTTGTGTTTGTTATAATGACAGCTAAAAATAATAAACATACTAATACTAATATGAATAACATTATTAACAATGCTCTCTTTCGTGCAAGTGGATAGCTTTGATTATCAGGCAGTCAGTAAATCCTTTGGACCAAACTAAAATCAGATCTGTCGGATCCGATCGGGCAGAAAGGGAGAGAGCATTTCAGACCAACTAATTTAATCTAGCACATTAAAAACTTTTCTTTCCAAGTTTCAAAGGCTGGAAATGCATGATGAATTGTATGTGGATCACTGTCTGAAATAGGGGTTTGGGCATAAAAGCTCTGTAATTACATCAAAATATGTTGTGAATAGTCAGGACTGGTAACGATAAAATAAGCTATTAAGACTTAGAGAAAAATACTTCAAGAACATCTTCGGATCTATTTTGTTGAGTCACCATGGCCTATATTGAAAATGAAGAGCAGGAAGACCAGAACGCGCTTTAGGTAAAAAAATATATATATATATATATAAAAATTTGGGGAGGCGCATGGTGCCTTAACGGTTAGCATGTTCGCATCATGCCTCCATGGTTGGGGGTTCAATTCCTGCCGCAGCGGAGTTTGCATCTTCTCCCCGTGCTGCAGGGGTTTCCTTCGAGTACGTGAGTGTGATGGATTAGCACCCTGTCCAGGGTGTATCCCGCCGTGTGCCCAATACTCTCTGGGATAGGCTCCAGGTTGCTCATGACCCTGTAGGATACCATGGATGGATAGATTATTTAAGGAAATGATGCTCACCTGATATAGTAGTCATTCCTGATGAGCAGCAAGTGCTGAAGAATAGATAGGAAATAGGACTCTGAGCCTGTATCTTTCACCATGTTGGACAGAATATGGTAAACCTCATCCAGATCAGTGCACAGAGAGTCAAGGAATTGTTCGTTTGTGGTGGGTCAATCATGCAGAATCGGCATATTTGAACAAAACCACATGGAGAATTAGCATTTCAATCATTTATTCAACAGAAATATCATTAAATGTGATATTCTTCTGTGGAAAAAGTAAGTACACCCTTGGCCTCAGAAGCTAGCATTGCCCCCTTTAGCAGAAATAACTTCTTGTAGGCATTTTGCATAATTGTCCGCCAGGCTTGCTGGCATTTTTGACCACTCTTCCATGCGATATTCTTTAAGATGCAAGATGTTTGAGGGTTCTCTTGAATGTTCTGCCCGTTTGAAATCCCCCCCAACAATATTTCAATTGGATTCAAATCCAGGCTTTGACTAGACCATTCCATAACCCTCCATTTCTTCTTTTTGAGCCATTTGCTAATGGATTTGCTCGTGCGCTTAGGATCATTATCCTGTTGAAAGGTCCTCTTTCGGTTCAACTTCCAGACAGATGGCCTCATATCTTCAGGCACTCTTTGATATTCTGCAGAACTCATAGTTGAATCAATGAATGCAAGCTGTCCAGTCCTTGAGACAGCGAAGTAACACCAAAACCATAACATTTCCACCATTTCAGTAAAACTTTTGGCGACTCTACCCACCTCTGCCACGTGAAAAAACGTGCATTCTTAAAGGCCACATCTTTACTAGCATATCCTGTGCTGAAATTTTGGGGTTCTTGGAGACTTCTTTTTGCACAAGTCTGCTCTTGGGCTGAATTTGCTGGGACGGCCAGTCCTGGACAAATTTGCAGCGGTTTCAGATCTTGTAGATTATTTTCCTTAAAGTGGAATGATGTATTTCAAATACTTAGGAGGTCTTTTTAAATCCCATGATAGACTAAGGCATCCACAAACTTTTTTCTGAAGGCCTTAAAGAACTTTTTAGATCTTGGCTTGATGACGCCACACACCTCATTAACACCTGGGAACACCAGACACGAGAAGTTTAAATAATCTCGAACACCTGATTCAAATTTTATGGATTTGAAGGCATGATAAACGTAGGGGTGTACTTACTTGTCCCATGTGACCGATCTGTTTTTTCGTTCATTTAAATTGGGAAAATCACTACAAAATTCTGTGTGTCATGTGATGGAGTGTTTCGACTTTATTAATAGGTGCTGTTTCAAAGAGTATTAAATGTTCGCTTGAAAACAGCAATTTCCATGACTGTACAAAACCACTTGAGAAGTTCTAATAAGCTGTGAAATATAATGAGCCTGGACAGGCTTCATGTGAAAAGAGGGTACCGGGATGTAAGATTGAAGAACCTGAGAGAGAGCAGCACATCTCACTCTCTAGCCGCTGTTCATAAATTGCTGTGAAAAGGATATTCCATCTCTGTGCGGATGTCATCCAGCCGGTGAGAGAGCTCAATAGAATCCTCCTCCTTATTCTCATTGAACACCTTCAGCTGAATGTCCAATTCTTCCGTCTCCTTCAGCTCCTGTCATTAGAGAGGAAGACAAGATGAGTATGTAAGAACGTTAAAGACACAGCAGGGAGCTACAAGTAGAGGTTACCTATATCTACACCTGCCTACTTGGATCGGACTTGTTTGTCCAGCACATCCCACAGATACTCGATTAGACCGAGTCAACACCTAGAACTCGGTCACTTTCCTCAAATCGTTCCTGAATCATTTTTGCAGTGTGGTAGACCACATAATCCTGCGGAAAGAGGCCACTGCCATTACAGAAAACCACTGCCATGAAGGGGTGTACTTGGTCTGCAACAATGTTTAGAGAGGTGATATGTGACAAAGTAACAACTGCATGAATGCCATCCTGGTGCCATCTCTTCACCAGGTAAGTGACGCATGCACACCTGGCTGTCCACATTACACAAAAGAAAATGTCTTTCACCAGACCAGGCCACCTTCCTCCACTGCTCCACGGTCCAGTTTTGATGCCATTGTAGGCGTTTTCAACAGTGGACAGGGATCAGCATGGACACTCTGACCTGTCCGTGGGTACGCAGCCCCATAGGCGGCAGGCTGCGATGCACTGTGCATTCTGGTACATTTCTATCACAGCCAGCATGAACTCTTTCAGTCATTTGTGCTGCAGTAGCTCTTCTGTGGGATCAGACCGGACAGGCTAGCCTTCGCTCTCCACTCACATCAAAGTGCTTTGGGCGCCCATGACCTCGTCACCAGTTCTCTAGTTGTCCTTCATTGGACCACTTTTTGATAGACACGAACCATGGCATACCGGGAACACCGCACAAGACCTGACGTTTTGGAGATGCTCTGACCCAGTCGTCTAGTCGTCACAATTTAGCCCTTGTCAAAGTCGCTCAGATACTTACGCTTGCCCATTTTTCCTGCTCCCAACAAATCCGCTTAAAGATCTGACTGTTCACTTGCTGCCTGATATATTCCACCCCTCGACAGGTGCCACAGTAACGAGATAATCGATGTTATAGACTTCACCTCTCAGTGGTTTTAATGTTATGGCTGATTGGTATAGATCCACTACAATCACAATAGATCTAGGTATCTGATTTAACGAGCACAGTCGTCGACTTGCTGTGATGCCCCCTCATATTCGCTAGCGCTGTTCGGATAGCGCGAGATCACATAGCTGTGAGGCGGGGTGGCAAAACCACCAACACTGGCATCCGACGATTACGGTGGCGTGTCCTCAGCATCTCCGAGAAGCCCGGAGAGTATAAAATGGTGCAGCAGAAGCAGCAAGGTAATCCAGTTTGGTCTACATGTCCGTTCCGATCCATTCCTCTCCCTCTCACGTAGAGACCGGCGATAGCGGCGAAGACCACTCTCCCTACCAGCAACGCCGTGAGACTACCCCCCATGACCAAGGGAACCCCGAGGCCTCACCTCGATGCCGATCACCCCAAGACGACCGCGATGCCTCAGCCTTCCATTCTCACCTCATTTGCATTCCACTAAACCTCTGAATAAAACGGCACCTTTATTCCACTACCCCTGCCTCACGTGTGTCTCGCCACACAACAGAACCTGCGAACTTATTATACTTTACTCTTAACAAAATTCTTATCAAGTAGATCACATGACGGGGGCTGAAACGTTAGAAAGCACATAGTTACTATGATACATAAATATGAAAGCAAGTATAGAAGAAGCTTTAGCTCAGCTCTGGTGGTGACGCACAAATGTTGCTTTTTTGTGATAAAACTGTGTAGAAAGGGGAGTGTCATTTGTTCTTGAGGCAGGAGGTGTATGAGAAGTTCTTGCATTAGCGATTTGCAGAACAATCTCTTGAAACGTTCTAGAATATGATAAAGGGGAATCCTGCTTTGAGAAATGACGTAAAAAAACAACAACAACAACTCACTGGCAGGATCTTCTTCAAGCCGCAGCGCAGAAACTCATTCCGTAAATGGATTCTGAAGTCCAGATCATCCGGAGAGGTGACTAGGGCATTGATTAGTTGCATACAGGCTGTCTGTGTTCGCCCACACACACACACACACACACACACACACACACACACACACACAGAGAGAGATAAATACATTATTACAGACAAGGTCTAAACCCATTCCTCATCAACTTGATGCTAATTGTTACTAACTTATGCTCACGTAATCATATGCAAAAATGTGTGTGCCAAATAAAATATTACATAAAACAATGAAGTACGACAATAAAATGTTTTAAATTGATCAGATCACTGCAGTGGACAGGGATAAATGCTGGCTGTAAAGGGACTCCTATTACCAAGGCAACGTGCGAAAGAATGTGTGATGAATAACAGCCATGTGGAAGAAGAACAACGCTGCGTCTGGAAACACTATTCCAGAAAGGAGAATATAAACATTCCGGGGAAAAAAAATCCATTTGTTTTGTGTTCTCCTTCCTCCATTCTCACCGACAACACTTCCGTTATTTCTATTGACGGGTTGAAGGACCGAGCAAGTGTAGTCTAATGTTCTAACAGACATTTCCTGCAGGCAGCTGTGCTCATCATAAGCAGCTCACTGAGAAGCTTCTGGTGCATCATTTGAAAACATTTCACTGCAGAGTCGTTTAACAAAAGGTGGTGCTGCTGGGACTGAACAACGGATCACCGGTACATTACCAGGCACGTGCACAGCACAGCTGATTGGCATTCGGTGATCCCTACAAAACTCCATTAAAAGGCAAAGCTAACCCTACTCCTAACCTTAGGCAAGCTTAGACGTCCCTCTCTGCCAATAAAATATACAGTAAATTATTTAACAGCATAACACAACTGAAAAGGCCAACATCTGGAGCCAAATTACAGAAAAGGGTTTTATTTACATATATTTATATGCTTAACTGAACGATTGTCTTATTTGACTTGTGCATTTACGCTGGCTTGGTTTCTTTAGATGTTTAACGGTTATTATTTTTCTTTAGTTAATGAAACGTTAATATGAAATGATTGGTTTGAACACAATATGTATCACATTTCGATGTAATTGAAAT
>CM022759.1:1180000-1192500 GCA_012411365.1 Ameiurus melas
TTTTTTAATAATAATAATCATAAATATCCAATAATTTGTTACACTGAGTAACAACTGATAATAAAACCAGTGACGCCTGATGATGTCCACGCATAATTATGACATTAATATCTCACAGTAGTTATTTGTCAGTGCAGTCCTATCAGACAATCAGAACAATTTTCTGACCGTCTGATTATACAGACTAGATCAGAGTACCTTTGCCTTGGAACCATGACAGTGTTGTGACCTAACCAATGAACATAATAAAAAAAAAATGTGTAACAATTATTATATTAATTACCTTAACAATTAAGGCATTTAGGGATCTGAGTGTAAATAAATAAAAACATTTGGAAAATGTCTTTATGTCAGTCCCACCTCCACTGGAAACAGCCTGCATATTATAAAAGTCGATCTGATCTACAACACCGCCTGCTTCAAAGCTGTGTAATGTTGCAAATCAAATACGTCCTTGGTTTACTTACAGTAATAATAACAACAACATTATTTCAGATACCGGGTAGCGCTGGAACAACACACACTTACATGTTCTCCTCTCCAATAATACAGATCGCAGACAGGATCTTCACAATCTCCGTCATCATATTCGGCTGCTTGGGATCAATAGCCCTGGCCAGAAGGAGGAGGCTTCGCTCCTCTCCAAGTATCCTTTGCAATCCATACTGAAAATTGTCAAAAGTTCACAAGTTTCATTTCATTACAACATTAGAAGAGAAACATTTAAAAAGAAGCAATATGCAGTGGTTCTGACAGACTAAATATGTACCAAGTTATGCGTCCACATGTATTCACATGTAATGATTTTCCAATGGTTGCTAGCAGGAAGTGTTACTCATGCTAGACGTTGGTTATTCATAACAATTAACCCGCAAAAATGGGACTGTTTTTTTTGATAACTGGTGATGAGTCATTGCGTAACTGTGGAGGAATTCTGGCCCACTCTTCTTTGCAGAATTCCTTTAATTCAGTCACAGTTATGGGTTTACAAGAATGAACTGACCATTTAAGGTCCATTCACAGCATCCCAGTGGGGTTCAAATAACACTCCTTAACCCTAATTTTGCTTCTTTTGAGCCTTTCAAAGGTGGATTTGCTCTTGTGCTTCAGATTGAAGTCTTTCTGCATAAACCAATTTCACTTTTGCTTCAGATGACAGTGGGCCAAGGTTCTCACGCAGTAAAGCATCCCCACATCACAATGCCACCACCATGTTTGACAGTTGGTGTAGAATTTTATAGATTTATCCCAGGTGTCTTCAGAAAATGTCCACTGACAGTTTACCTGTTCACAGACCATTATCCTGAAAGGCTTGGGAGATTCATTTGATGTTCCTTAATTATGGTCATCTGGGTTCTTCTGTGAATTCCTGGATGAGTTGTTGATTCACACTTGGAGGAACTTTGGTAGGCCCAGGCCCTTCTGAGAAGATTCACATACATTTCCAGTTTTTTCGATTTGGAGATAATGGCTCTGACTGTGGTTCACCAGAGCCTTTGAAATGACTTTTACACCTTTTCCAGGCTGATCTATTCCAATAACTTTCATAAAGTTTGCGTTCCTTCAGACATAACCTCATCGCTACAAAGGAACTACAACACGGGTATTAGACATGGAAATTTGAAACATTTGGTGTGCTTCAGTGTGACAATATTTAGCAGGCCAAAAATTGGCAAGTATGCAATTGTGGACCATCCATTTTAGACATCATATACTAGAGAACAATCCATGCATCGAGCATGAGCAAATCAAAAGTAATGATTATGGATCTTTGTAACTTTGTCGTACTCGATTTCACAGGACCACACCCCCTTTTATTTTAAACAAATTATTATCCTGCTGATTGCCCTGCGATGGACTGGCACCCTGTCCAGGGTGTACCCCGCCTTGTGCCCGATGCTCCCTGGGAAAGGCTCCAGGTTCCCCCGTGACCCTGAACAAGGAGTAAGTGGTAGAAGATGGATGCATGGATTATCCTGCTGATAGAGGCCACTGCCACAAGGTAATACCATTGCCACGAAGGGTACTTGGTCTGCAACAATGTTCAGGTACATGTTACATGACAAAATAACATCCAAATGAATGTCAGGACCCAAGGATTACCAGCAAAACATTGCCCAAGGTATCCCATGGTGCATCCTGGTGCCATCTCTTCCCCAGATAAGCGACGCACGCACACCTGCCTGTCCACATGATGTTAATGTAATTCATCAGACCAGGCCACCTTCTTCCATTGTCCCATGGTCCCGATGCTCACACGCCCATTGTAGACAGTTTCGGTGGTGGACAGGGGTCAGTATGGGCACTCTGACTGGTCTGCAGCTACACAGCACTGGGTGTTCTGACACCTTTTTATCACAGCCAGCATCAATTTGTTCAGCAATTTGTGCAACAGTATCTCCTCTGTGGGATCAGACAAGATATGCTAGCCTTCGCCTCCAACACACATCAAAGATCCTTAGGTGCACATGACCATATCGCTGGTTCCCCAGTTGTCCTTCCTTGGACCACTTTTGGTAGGTACCAACTACATCCCGGAAACACCTCACAAGATCTGCTGTTTTGGAGATGCTCTGACCCAGTCGTCTAGCCATCACAATGTAGCCCTTATCAAAGTCACTCATATCCTCACACTTGCCCATTTTGCTTCCAACACATCAACTTCGAGAACTGATTGTTCAAACAGGTCTCCCTGGTCCTATACATGACATGACACCCCATATTTCTTCAGGCAGTCGTCTTTATATGTTTCATTAGAACGGCACCCGACAAAATATCCAGCGTCATCTCCTTGGCCAGTGCAGATTCGTGATTCCTCACTGAATATCTCTTTCATCTAATCGTCCACACTCCATGATTGCTTCTCTTTAGCCCGCTGTAACCTTGTTTTCTTCTGTTTAGGTGTTCGTGCTGGATTTCGTTTGGCTTTTCTATACTTAAATCCCATTTCATTCAGCCGATTTCTTACAGTTCTGCCGCAAACATTCTCCTGTGTTTCCACCCATTTGTTTTTCATATGTTTTTTTTTTTTGTGCATTTTCTATTTACAAAGCATATTGCTTCTGTTTTCTATTCTGACACCTTCCTTGGTCGACCCGTATGTTTTCCTTTTACAACCTTCCCAGTTTGTTTATACTCGCACCAAATTTTAGACACAGCTGACTGGGAACAACCGACATCTTTTCCCCACACTCTGTCAGATTTCATTCTTGAACAAGTTTTATAGTCCTTTCCATTGTTTCAGTTGAAAGCTCTCTTAGTAGGGGCCATGGTTCCGATCAATTATCCAAGTCCAACAGCTTACTAAGGTCTGTAAGCACTCTCTTTTAACTGCAAACTAATTTGCGTTTTTAGATTTGTTCTGGTATTTGTTTTACAAGGTGATTCCATCATTTTTTTTTCCTCTACTTCATTTGGAAAAAAAATATGCCATTAATTAAAATCGTTTCATTACAAGTATGTTTTACGACGCCAGAACGTTCAGCTATTAAACAAAAATAGTTTTGTGTCATTTCGTTTATTTGTTACAAAGTAAAAAACCTGGGTGAACATTCGCTGAGTGCGGTGATTCCATCATTTTTGCCGGGGTATTGAATCCCACCCCTTGACAGATCTCTCACTACAGCCACTGTAATGAGATCATTAATTATATTTACGTGGCCCATCATGGTGTTAATATCATGGCAGATCTGTGCATACTGATGTAGCGTTTGTTTCTTTTTCATTACATTTTTATCTCTATCATTTAAACATTTTGCTGTGAATTTTTTATTGTTTATCCTATCACAAAAGACAAACGAATCCATCTACGTGCATGCCGTATTCAATTCTGTGCATGCTATCTGGCTCGCTCTCTTCAAAACCTTATTACTTCTTATTCAACCACTTAGCAAGCGCACCTTATTGTTCATGAAGGCTTTGAGGCACTGGATGAGTTTGTGTTGGTTCTTCTTGTCAATGACGTCTTGTCTGGAAAAAGTCGAATAAAACACTTGAATGACCAATGGTTCTGCACATAAAAATAGCTCAAAATGAATGACACAAATTCATCACACTTACTGTTTCTTGTCAAGAAGCTTCTCCAGTACATCCAAAAGCAGTCCGAGACCCTCATGGCCAAAATTATTCACCCAGCTAAAAAATAAACAAAAACAAACAAAGAAAAGAATCAAAATGTATTGTCAAATTTAATCCCGTTGTAAATCAAACCTTATTGCAGCTTCAATTCCCTTGATTTTGTCTAAACAACCTTATTACCATATTTGAGTTAAACTGTTCAAAGGGTAATGTGACTTTTTTAGGAGTTACAGATCCTCACAACATTCTACAGAGGAAGTATCGAGAGCATCCTGAGTAGCTGCATCACGGCATTCCAACACCTTGATTTTTCTTCCTCTTCTTCTTCTTCTTTAGCCATTCAGATGTCGACTTGCTGGTGTGCTTGGGATCACTGTCCTGGTGCATGACCAACTTTGGCCTAGCTTAAGCTGCTGGATAGGTGGCTTCACATAAGCCTCAGGAATATTCTGGCATAAAGTGGTATCTTCTTTATATCTCTGAGCATTCAATGGTCTGATCTTGGACTGGATTTGCTGGGATGCCCACACTTGGAAGATCAGAAACTGTCTTGAAGGCTATTCTATTTGTAAAGAATCTATCTAACTATAGAATCATGAATTTCACATTTTAATAATAATAATAATAATAATAATAATAATAATAATAATAAAGCCTTCCCAGATTATGAGCAGCAACAAATGCTTATTTGAGGTCATGGCTGAGGTCATTTCTTTTTAGCCTGATACAGACACAGACCTGAGTGCTCCAGAACACCAAAAGTGCCAAAAGTTCTGCTTTTATAATTATAGTCACAGTTATTTTATTGCATTTCATTAGCATTGCATGTCATTATTTCTATATTTATAGACGTTGGTTAGGATCACACAATTGTTATTAATTGTTATATAATAAAAACTTAGACTTGAAGGTTGTACATTTTTCCTATGACTGCAAACCTATAGGACTGTATTAAAGCCAAATATTTATCATGCTTAACTACAAATGCTTAATATTGACTAGTTATAATGTATTATTAAGCTTACAGTTTCTGCCATTACATCTTTATCACAACTTTTATTTAGCTTTGTTCTCATTCATTTCCGTGTTAAATCATGCTGTTGGAATTCATTTGCATTAATGGTAAATGTTCCATATATTTCCGGGACGTATTTCTCCAGTGTAAGGAACATGACTCAGGGATACGATTAGGAAAATAGTTGGCAACCATTTTGTTTAAGCAGTTCAGTAGATCGGTCTATCTTAGTGTTTTGTAAGCAACATTATTATATTCCAGAAGACTATACTATGTGTTGGTCTTGGCTGGTCCTCGTATCTACACCCCTAGCCCACTCAAATATAAGCTATGTTTATGGAGAAACTGCAGTCATTACTATTACTTAAAATCCATTATTTACTTTCCAGCGAAAGACAGACTGACAATGCCCACACAATAAGACAACTCCAAATGTACAAACATCCTAGAAAACGTCCTCTTACATCCGCTTAGGGGAAAGAGTACACACTTGTGATGACCCCTCTACATGCACTGCTCAGTGATTCATTTGGAGAGCCGTGTTTCAGAGAGTGTACTGGGAAATAATTGAGAGGGTATTCTGCTAGGGCTCTCCGTGCTGATTCTTGTCCCCTAACCAGACAGTATACCTGTCAAGGGGTGGGATATATTAGGCAGCAAATGAACAGTCAATTCTAGAAGTTGGTGTTTTGGATGCAGGGAAAATGGGCAAGCGTAAGGACTGAGTGACCCTGACAAGGGTCAAATTGTGATGGCTATATGACAGGGATGCAGCGGTTAGTACCTAGTAAAAATGGTCCAAGGAAAAATAAAAAATCTTGTGAAGCGATGACAGGGTGCATGGGCACCCAAGGCTCACCGATGTGCATGGGGACAAAGACTAGACCAAAATGGTACAATCCCACAGAGGAGCTACTGTAGCACAAATTGCTGAAAACATTAATGAAGACTATGATAGAAAGTTGCAAGTGCGTTTGATTCAACTGAAAATGCAACTTAGATTGATTTCTCCGGTTTCAATGTGATTAAATCCCCCGAATAGAATCCCTCACTACAGCAGAAATATGCAAAACAGCTGTTGTCTCAAGCACACCTGATGCAACTAATCTCCAAGCTTTATTAGTTGCACCAGGTGTGTTTGAACTGGAATACATGAAATACCTGAACTGGCTAGGGTTTTTTTTTTAGTGTACACCATCAGGATAGGGCAGAAAAAAAGGAAGCGATCGATGTCTGCAGCCATTTAGAAACAAGATTTCCGAGAAGGCAGGTTGTGAAAAACCCTCGTGTGAGTGCGAAAGACCTGCAGCAAGACTTGGTGAAAACAGCCACTGAGGTTTCAGTGAGCACAGTAAGGCGTGTACTAGACGCAGAAGGTTTCCAGGCCAGAACTCCAAGACGAACACCACTGCTGACCCAAAAGCACAAGAAACGTCGGCTCAAAATCATATAAATAAGCCACAGACGTTTCGGGATTGTGCTCTGTGGAGTGATGAAACAAAGCTGGAACCTTTTGGCATGATGGATCAGAGGTATGTCTGCAGGAAGAAGAATGATGAAAGAGCACTCAGTCAAGCATGGTGGATGCTCTGGGACTGCTTTGCATCCTCTGGCACTGGAAACCTTCAACGTGTGGAAGGCAATATGGATTAATTGAAGTATCAGGAAATCCTATGAGAAAACGTCATGCTGTCTCTGAGGCAGCTGAAGGTTGGGCGCCACTGGACCTTCTAACAGGATGATGATTCCGAGCATACTTCAAAATTCCTCCAAGATTCTACAGGGCCATCATAATCACCTGACTTGAACCCCATAGAACATCTCCGGTGGGATTTGAAGGCGGCGGCTGCAGCACGCAAACCCAAGAACATTACTGAACTGGAGACCATTGCTCATGAGAAATGGGCGAAGGAACCCTTGCATTTCGTCTGCAGTAGGTCATAACAGCAAAAGGGTGTCTACTGAGAACTAAAGACGCTTGGCATGAAGGGGCTGAATAATTTTGAAACTGGAGAAATCATTATAAGTTGCATCTTCAGTTGAATGTGGGGGGAAAACCCCTTGAAGCGTTCGTCGTGTCGAACTATTTCAATTGCTTTTGTTTGATTTGTTCATTGCAAACAGCTGAACGTCGGTACATTTTGACAATACATTTGCAATGGGGGTTGAATCATTTGGATTGCAACTGTAGTTGAAGTATTACAGAATTATTCAGGTGCCTGATGTGCAAAAAAGTCTTTCGATGAGAAACGTAATATTTTTATGTAAACCATACGCAACCACACCACACTTTTTTTTTTTTTTTTTTTTAAACATACTGTGTGTTGAACTACACTATGTTGTTCAATGCGCCTCCTGGTGGTTATTGTGAGAAGGACAGTACTTCCACGAACGTCTACATCACCATTTGAAATATCAGGCAAACCACAAAGAAACAAAACGGGGCACAGCCAAGGAATCTGTTCAGATTTGTTATGTATTTATTTCTTTATCTTAACTCCCCTGAGTGTGTAAAGATTTCGATGTGAAGATAAAAAGGGGTAGTAGGATTCTCAGAACAGCACAGACGTAGTTACTGACCTGACAGGATTGCTGGTTAGAGACACACGCAGAGACTCAAGGCAGATGAGCAACTTCTCCTCAGTAATACCAGAACGCAGCTCGTGCACATATTCCTGTGATGACAGCGTACACTCATGCTTGCTGTTTCTCAGGCCCCCCTACAGAAACGAGACAAATTAAAGGAACGTTGACGGAGAACCGACACTCAACAGCCACTTAGAAGTACATTCCTTCCAGCATCTCTATCAGACCGGTTGACTACAAGTCTACAGCAGTGACGTGACAGTTCCACAATATTACGCACCCTTGGTAAACACTGGCAACACGGTTCAGAAAAATGTCTTGTGGTTAATTAGCGTAAGTGCATACGGAACAAAATCAGGGAAATAATTGTTTTCATCTCGCACTCAGTCGTCACAAACATTTTTCATCTCACGCTGAAAACATGAGATATACCAATTATATTAACAAATTGTTCTTTTTCTCTAAGCATTATGAATTCAGTAATAAATCTAGCAGATTACTGGCATAGCAGGTATATAAAATAAATAAATAAATAAATAAATAAATAAAAAGCAAATCAAAGAGATTAATAAAATCTATAAACACTGGAGGGTTCCGATATATATAATCCCAAAGCGATTAATTCTACCTTTAAAACCTTTACTGACTCTCTATATAAATCCCAAAACGAAGATTCTAAATTTGATATACTCGAAGAATAAATAACTTCTTACGGTCTTAGACCAAAATACACACAGACTTAATTGTCCTTTTCCCATGTGAAGAAACGCTAGAAGCAATTTAATCAATGCCATCACAGAAAGTACCAGGACCCAATGGCTCCCTATGGAATTACATACAAAATTCTGGCCTGAGCTTATGGGTTATATTAATGGCGTATATTATGGACCCCGAGTAATAACACCACAGAACCAGACACTGGGAAAAGACCTTCAATATGCTTGATATTTAAAAGGTCTGGGTGGGCTATTTGCAGTGCACAAACAGGACCAAGAGTCATTAGGATTCAGGTCTGCAGAGCTCGTGTTTGTACGTTCGGTTCTTCCATACATCATTTATCCTCTTCTTTCTGCCATTTTACCCACAACAATGACTTCGCATACAGGCTTCTGTTTCTATGGAGCTTTAAGGGACACTTGTCTCATCGTCAGGGCAGTGATTCGTGTCCAGGTCAGATTTCGTTCAAGTTTGTTGGGAAAATCATACCACACTGCTCAGACGTTCAACGACCGTCAAAGACAGACCAACACCGACAGATTGGGGTTAACACATTGATCAGAAAAGCCCCAACAAACACTCTGCTGCCATTGGTCGGCATCCGTCAGTGCAGTGTGAACTAGGCTTTAAAGAGCAGTTCTTAGTAGAAACGTAACTGACTAAGCTCGCTTTTTGGTATTTACAGACAACAAAAATACACAGCCAGTCATCAAACACGGACAAAAAGGAAGCTTTAACTGAGCTAACGGATCCGATGTCACTACCCATGCCAGCTAAGCTAATGAACGCAACGATGCTTCGTTACTGTTAACGAAAGTACTAAATAAGCAAGCTAGGGATATAACAAACTTTAGCAAATGTGGACAAGCCATCACCGGTGTTCACCCTCCTCATACAAGATCTACAAAGTCTAAATTAGGACAGTCGGTGGTGGTGTTTTATGGCAAAAGGCTCACAGCACTGTTGCCATGGGGACCTGTTACGGTCAGTCAATGTTTGTTTTAAAGCCACCAATATCTATTGTTGAAGTAAACACATACAGTGCTTCTTTCAGAACGCGGTATTATATATGACCTACAGCTCTGTATTTTGCCTCGTACCCAAAGTCTACATCATAAAGACCCGTGTCATCACTCTCCTTTCTTTAAAGCCATTTGCCGCACGGAAAATACAACAGTTCAGAAGCTTTAAACACCAACTTTAAATAAATCAATGAAATCACATACATTCAAAAGTTAGAACCAGAAAAAAAAAAAAAATATATATATATATATATATATAAAAAATCCAGTCATCTCATTTCGGTCTTTGCATTTTATACGCGATATGATAACAGAATAATCAAGTCAAACGAGAGATAAAGGAAAGAAAAAAAGAAACAAAAACGGCAGTCTGAGAACAAATATTCGAAAGAAAACCAGGGCACAGCAAACCCTTCAAATGCACTCACATGCCACGTGGACTTTCGTTTAAAAATCTTAAAATAGTGTCATTTTAAGACAATTGTAACCCACTGGCATAATTATAACACATGAGCATAATAACGCAAGGGCACCCTTTCAAAGACCAAAGAACTTTTAAATCTTACGAATATTCAGACATTGGAACTGAAATGTCAAACAAATAGTTTTTGTTTGAAAAAAAAAAAAATATATCAACATTTTTTTATATAGTAACTTCAGCATAAAAAAAAAAAGCATGTGAAAACCACCGTTGTTGTGAAAAACCGATCTCCTGAAATAATCACATTATAGTAAGTACACTATTGTAATGCCAGGTGGTGAAGTCTTCATGCTTTAGTTACTCAGCGTCTGTGTTTTAGTGTTGTTCTGGAAGGAGCAAATTCACAAGGTGACCCAATGTGTTATTTAAGTTCAAGTTCGCTTTGAGGCTTTGTTGTTTTTTTTGTTTGTTTGTTGAAATCTTGATGATGATTACGGCTTACTGGATTTTTGATTTGCAGGAGCTGTAGATCAAATATATTCGAATCAAGAATTTATTGTACAGAAACGTCGACCTGATGCACTGGTACTCGGTCTGGGTTTTAATCCTTTTGCAGGAATTACTGCATCAGTGTGGCGTGACATGGAGACGATCGGCCTGTGGCACTGCCGAGGTGTTCTGGAAGCCCAGGTTGCTTTGATAGCGGCCTTCAGCTAGTCTGTATTATTGGGTCTGATCTCTCTCACAGATTCCCTATGGGGTTCGGGTCCAGGTGAGTCGGCTGGACAATCAAGCACAGTAACACCATGGTCAGGAAACCAGTTACTAATCAGCATCTCCATAAAGCTCGTCAGCAGATAGAAGCATGAGGTTCTCTAAAATCTCCTGGCAGACGCTGCATCGATTCCCGACTTGAGAAAACACAGTGGACCGACAGCAGCAGATGACCTGGCAACCCAAATCATCACTGACTGTGGAAACTTCACACTGGACTTCAAGTAACTTGGACTCTGTTCCTCTCCACTCGTCCTCCAGACTCTGGGACCTTGATTTCCAAATGAAATGCAACATTAACTTTGGACCACTGAGCAACGGTCCAGTTCTTCTGATCTTTAGCGCAGTTAGGACGCTTTCCACATTGTCTCTGGTTCAGGAGTGGCTTGACACTAGGAATGTGACACTGCAACATTTATGTATCGTAAATTCTTTATTCGAATATGTTGAGATACCGGCTTTTCGATTCCCATGAGCTGCAAGCCGTAATCGAGGTTAAAACAAAAACAAGGCTTGAAATATTTCACTTTACGTGCAATCTAGAATATATGAAAGTTCCACTGTTTGAATGACATTACGGAAAAAAAAAAAAAAAAGAGTGTACCCTTTCCATGCTATTCAAATTTTTTGAGATGTATCTGTATAGGATGCATTTGGGCGAGTTAATTAACCCACCTGAAAGCTCTTCAGTTTGTTGGTGTACCATTCACTATTCAGTTTCAGTTCACGCATCTTAAACGGGTCAAATCCCTGGCATTTTGCCTATATTGACCATGACCAGATTGTTTTAAACACTAGAACTATTATTTCGAGATTTTTCAGGTTTGAATGCATCGTTTATATCTTGCATATCATTTTTTTTCCCTACAGTTTATTTTAATTAAAACAGGTGCTAGTACTTGCTACACATCTCAAGTCTGCATTCAGATTAAATTTGACGAATATTCGAAGTTCGACTTTTTCTTTTGACAGCCCTAGAGCAGACGGGAGGACGGAATGGCTAAAACATCGGTGATATTCATTCTAATGTAGTAAATGAACACATGAAAACACAAGGAGCAATATCGAGGTCAGCAAAAACATGACTGAGGTCATGTCCATGCATCATACGACAAGTTGATAACGTCATTATCCTGGCAGGCCTACTGAAAACACAGAAAACTGTATGATTTCCCATGCTAATGTGTTTCACTTCAGTTTTATGACTATTTTCTGTGATTTTTGTTTTTTTTTTCATGCCTCAGAAGCGTCCTGCTGCCAAAATGAAATCTAATGCGTCTCTGCAGCTCGAGATGTGCATCGGTCTGAAACATGTGGGGGGGGGGACCTGTGCAGACAGTAAAATCACAAGTGAACTTTGTCTAATATATGTCTGCTTCATGTGAATATTTTTACTGTACACCGTGTCTGACACCGTGTCTGACAATGTTTGATTTTAGCGGACACTGGGAAACTTTAACGGTCAAAAACCGGTATTTATGCACCGACGGAAACTCTGGTGCCAACCCATCACAGGGCACAATGGCACTCCCATACACGCACTACGGACAATTTGGAAATGCCAATCAGCCTTCGAGACGTCTTTGGACTGGGGGAGGAAAGTAAGAGTACCCAGAGGAGAGCCAATTACCCAGAAAGAACATGGAGGCTCAGGACACGGGTTTTGAATCCTCAGCCCTGGAGGTGAATTGCCCCTGGCAAATGCACTAAGCCACTGTGACACTCTAGATAATCTCTATATTGGCTTATATCTTTCAGCCGTTTAATAAACATGAACAAAATAGATCATTTTTCTATAGTCTCTGAAACAATTGGAACAGCAAGGCCAATTCAATCCCCCCCCCCCCACACACACACACTAAACACTGAAGACATTTGGGTTTTTGAT
>CM022759.1:1882500-1910000 GCA_012411365.1 Ameiurus melas
CACTGTCCAGGGTGTACCCCGCCTTGTGCCCGATGCTTCCTGGGATAGGCTCCAGGTTCCCCGCAACCCTGAAAAGGAGATGGATGGATGGATAGTAAGAGGAAGAATAATAATAAGAGGATTCCTTAGATTTATATAGTGCTTTTCTAGGCACTCAAAGCTCTTTTACATAATATAGGGGGGAGGGGAATCTCCTCAACCACAAACAGTGTGTAGCCCACCACACACGAGCTATTAGTGGAGAGGAGAGGAGAGAGTGATGAAGGCAATTCAGAGATGGGGATTATTAGGGGCCATGATAAATAAAGGCCAATGGGGGAATTTCAGCAGGGGTTATACCCCTACTCTTTTACGAGAAGTGTCCTGGGATTTTTAATGACCAGAGAGACTCGGTGCTGTTTTTACAGTATAGTGTCCCCGTCATTATACTGGGGAATTAGGCCCCACACAGACCACAGGGTGAGCGCTCCCTGCTGGTCTGACGAATACCACTTCCAAAAGCAACCTTAGTTTTCCCCAGGAAGTCTCCCATCCAGGTACTGGCCAGCCTCAACCCTGCTTAGCTTCAGTTGGACACCAGATGAGAGCTGCAGGGTGATATGACTCTGGCGAAAGTCCGTACGTTGAACAATGAACTTTGACCAACGGATGTCAACGTGGAGGCCGTCAGAGTACGAGAGTACAAAATGCTGAGAGTAGAAGAGCAGAAAAAAAGCAGAACATGGAGATAGAATTGAGAGAATGAGTGAGTGTGCGCAAAATGAGGAAAGGCTTATGGTATACATCATTCATAACCATTGACTCATCACTGAACCATGAACCATTAAGATCACTCCAGGAGCAAGACGTGTACGAGGTCCACGAGGTCACAATGGAACCCAGGGTAACTTCCAAGCATCTAAAGGCCTCTCTCAAATCGGCTAACGTCAATGCTCATGACTCCGGCATCAGGAGAACGCTGAACAACAACGGTGTGCATCGCATGCTCTCCAAAAAGAACCGTGCTTCCCTTCTGCAGCTTGCTAAAGATCACATGGGCGCGAATATGAACAAAATAGTTCACAGCATCTCACTGAAGAGTTTAGAAGTGGTGGGTAAACCAGATCGTTTTTTTGCAAGCTGGCCAGTGGGCTGTGAGAAAGGGTCTGCGGTTAGTTATCTGTCACGTCAGTCAAATTGCAGGTTTTATTGATTGATTTTTTTTATTGTTTATACACCTAGGTTCTGAGACGCTTTTCTCACCACCTAAACCAGATATATTCCAACAGTGGAGGTAAGACGGAAAATACTCTACCCAAAATCTTGACAGTTTCGGACCTGTATTACAAACTGTATTATATTTTTTTTTCTTCTATTTTCCAGTTAATTATAGGCGGTAATTTGACATTCCAGGGGTTATTAGATGGGAAGGGGAAGGGGTTTTTTTGTAAGTTTTGTTACTTTTTTGTACGTTTTTGTAAGTATTTAAGTTTAAAAATTTTATAGCTCTGAGATCAGATATAGCTTATCTAATTTGCAAAGAGATAGCACGACTGCAGGTTTGCATTCCAGCCAAGCAGGGACATTATATCTTATATAATCAGTTGGTTGTAGTGATTGGTTTGATCAGGTTTGTCCGCGGTGAAAACCTGCAGCCATACCAGCCCTTTGTGAAGAACACCGCCTTGCCCTGGAGAGTACACCCTTTTTCCCCTCATACCATTTTGAGCACCTTGCTCTTAAAAAGATATCTCCTGTGCCAGTCCCTTTGCCCATAAGCTTCTTATCATACGCTCACACAGCTTAAGCAGCATTATTATCTTCCCAGACAGCTGCCCATCCACCGACTTGCCATTATGTTTCACGGCATCTACAGGCTAATGTTGCTTTAATTGGATTGCCTACATGCGCAGACCCATTTGGACAGTCAAATGTCAAGACACACACATATGGCTGGGTGACTGGAGTGCTTCCTAGAAAGCAAACAAGCAAAAAGAAAACAGAAAGCCTGAAAGCAAGCAATCAAGGGAAGGAAGAAAGAACGCACGCAGTCCATTAAACGCAGGAGAAAAATGGAAGAAAACAAAACAACCATGAAAAAAAGAAAGATTGAAAGCACGCACGCTAACGGATAAAACAAGGCAAAGCAAACAAACATGAAAGGAAACAATAAATAAGTATATCTATATATCGAATATCAATTTGGACATTTTCATTTAGGGGGTACTCACTTTCGTTGCCAGCGGTTTAGACATTAATGTCTGTGTGTTGAGTTATTTTGAGGGGACAGCACATTGACACTGTTACACAAGCTGTACACTCACTACTTTACATTGTAGCAAAGTATCATTTCTTCAGTGTCGTCACATGAAAAGATATCATCAAATATTTACACTAATGTGAGGGGTGTACTCACTTATGTCAGATACTGTATGTTTAATACATAAATATTGATGCAGCAAAACAGGCCCAAACAACGATACTACCACCACCATGTTTCACAGATGAGGTACGGTTCTTATGCTGGAATGCAGCGTTTTCTTTATTCCAAATGTAACCCTTTTTATTCCAACCAAAAAGTATTTATTTTGGACTCATCCATCCACGAAATATTTTTCCAACAGCCTTCTGGCTTGTCCATGTGATCTTTAGCAAATTTCCGACCGGCAGCAATGTTATTTTTTTTGGAGAGCAGTGAACATTAACATTAGCCAAAGTGCGAGAGGCCTTTAGTTGCTTAGAAGTTACCCCGGGTTCCTTTGTGACCTCACGGACTATTACACGTCTTGCTTTCGGAGAGATCTTTGTTGGTCTTCACTCACGGGGAGGGTCACAGTGGTCTTGAATTTCCTCCATTTTTGTACACAATCTGTCCGACTGTGCATCGGTGGAGTCCAAACTCTAAAAAAAGATGGTCATCAACAACTCTTAGGTCCTCAGAAATCTCCGTTAACCGTGCCATGATACACTTCCACGAACACGTGCACACGTGAACATCCGGCCTCTGATAGATAGATGCATGCAAACAAACAAGCAAGAAATAAACCAAGAAAAGAAAGAACATTTTTTTAAAAATCCATATGAGAGGAAAGAGAAGATGTATCAGATGTTAAGTGCTGCAGGGTTTAGCTACACAGCAGATGCACTACTGAATAATCTACCTACGTCAAAAGTCCACCACAGGGTTAATCCTGAAGATCACGGGAGCTGTGCTGAGTAAAGGACAAGTAGTATGTGTTCAAGGATTATACGGAAAAAATATGGACAATATTCTTTCTTTCTCAGCTATCCATGTTTTTAATTTTACCAACCTAATGTTCAGATATTCATTGGGCAATTTAGATGTTTCATTTTCAACTGATTTTCATAATTTATTAAACAATAACAATAAAAACACAGCACAAAAAATAAATAAATAAAACATTCCACGTGTTTGTAATATTCTCACAGTCCATATTTCAAATAAGCATCTCATCTGAAAGCACTTAATTAAGCATCGGACATACAGAGTGCCCTTGTCTGACCTCAGATATGTGCTTTATAGCAGTAACAACGTCCCCATGGATGCGATGCACTAACCAATCCCTCTGGAGCTCTAGGAGAATAAAGTTTGATAGACACTCCCTCCAACACAGTGTCAAAGAATACACTGCAGTCCAATCCAACAACGCATTCAAATGCATCAGCACATTAACCCCTTATCATTATTCATGAGTCGACTGCACTTGTCTATGCACCGGACAAAACCCGATCCATGGCGCTATTTACGAGAGCAACTGTGGATAGTTTCTCACTGCCGTGGGGCAAATTCTCTGTGGACACTGCTGGTGATTAGATCCACAAATGTCTGACCTGCACATAAAAGAACTCAGCATGGGTACCAAACGCACTCATAACAAGTGTACATAGGGAATATTGGTATCGCCTGAGGCTACAGATGCCATAAATGGAGGGGGGGATCATAAATGTATGATCATAAGCAGGGTTCATGAGTAAGATCATAAGCAGTACTTCATAAGAAATGTAATCAGTAATGTAACCCAAGTACGACGATATGAAGCTAAAGTAACCTGATTAATTTGGCTATATATGTAAATAAGTGAAGAGAAAAGCGATAGGATCTAAAATACTACTATTTAGAGCTTATTTTAGAGCTTTAAAAACATGTTTGGATTTGTTTTAAGTAAGTAAGTAAGTAGGTAAGTAAATAAATAAATAAATATGATATCACTGTCACTGGCGCCCTGTCCGGGGGGGTGTGCCCCGCCTTGTGCCCGATGCTTCCTGGGATGGGCTCCAGGTTCCCCGTGACCCTGAAGAAGGAGTAAGCGGTAGAAGATGGATGGATGGATGGATGGATATCACCGTCCCTGATGCGGGTAACATTACATCACGAAAGGATGACCATATTCTGGCTTTCCAAAAAGACGACACCGTTTTTTCCCGTGTATTAACATCATTCAAAACAGTGTTACTATGAATGCAGATTTGAATCGACTGAAAAAGTCACACTATTAGCATCACATAACTATCCCTACATTCTTCTGAATGTCCATGGAAGAAAATAAAACATCAGATGCCACGGGCGAACCTTCTGCCATCATTTACACATCTGAAAGGCCGTGTAATATGAAGCAGTGTGACGCCATGAAATTAAAGATGACCTTATATGGTCATGGGCGTTGCTTCGACTCAGGACAGCTGTCATGTGCTGCTATTGTCAAGCGACTGTTTGACGTCGAACACGACGGCGCTTCACCTTCACGCGTTCTCTGAGAGAAGGACAACAGTCGAGAGACAGGAATTTGGCCAACAGTTCCTGCAAGCCTTTTAGAATCGACCGATCGGTGTGTGAGAAGGCGGGAAATACAGAGAGGGGTTAAAGCAATGCAAACATGCGCACGCACGATATATTATCATAGACTATAAGCACATCATGCCGTGACTCACCGAGCCTGCTCATAAGCAAATACTCCATGAAACGAAGTACAGTGTAATAAAACCCCCTGGGAGTTTTGTATCTGAAGTTTGTACCCCCCAAATGTTTGCTTGTCGATATAAGCTTCAGAAATATTTTTCTTTCACCCGGCACATAAATTATACACATTTGACTAGTTTTAAATTACTGGGATTCTGTGAGAAATGCTTTGGGTTATCGTTTAGGATTTTGCTGCTAACAAGACTTTAAAAAGCAAGGCTGGAATATAACGACGTGGCAAATCTTATTTTGATAATGTTCTGCTTTACAGACCTCAGGGGGGGTCATAGATACTCGTTTGTGATGCTCCACGGAGGATGGAAATTTTGAAATAAACAAACAAATAAATAAATAATAGTACAAAATCTTGGTAAATGCCAAGTTCAAACAAAGTTTTCTTTTTCTCCTTTTGTAACTCATCGTCACAGCTGGAAAAAACTATAGTAGCCAATAGCAGGTATAAAGTGGAAATTTGTGACAATCTATTATATAAATAAGACCGAATACACGACTAATCTGGCTGAATGGCAACAATATATTTTTTGCTCTCTTGTTTTCTCAATTGAATCACCAGTCAGTCCCCAACCTCCAGCCATCCCTCCCCTATCATATGACAGCTACCAACTGGGGAGAGTGAAGTTTAACACGTGCTTCCTCCAACACACATGAAGCCACATTTCCAAACTGCTGCTCATGCACGTGTCATAGGGCACATATTGGCTCCCCGTCACATCTGGCTGTAGCATGGTCAGGATTCAAACTCCTAATCTTCGATCGATAGGGCCAAAACTTTCCTGTCGCACCACCACTCTATAGTCTTCCATTTTGTTTTTTTTTTTGGACAAGCCATGTCTTTACTTCACTCTCCAGACAAAAATTTATCCCGTTCTCTATTTGCATGCCTTCATGTAAATAATTGATCAGAATCTGCCACAGAAACTATGATGGTTCATGTTTTTTTTTTTTATTTTTTAAAAAAATGGAGACATTCAACTACAGCCTTTTGTGAATTCATTATTATTATTATTATTATTATTATTATTATTTTACATTGATCAATTCTGCTACAGTACTGATTGAGTAATCAATTTGATCGGCTGAAAGACTTCAGTTCTGATCAGCCAGTTGACCCCTGATCTACAGTTTCCACAGATAACAGGGGTGACATTTGAATAATAACACCCACTCTGTGTCTTTGCCATCCATATTGTTTCTGCATCTCCCTCTCTTGCCGTGTCATTTGGAGCGGCTGAGTGGTTCTCACGCCTACCTCCACACTCGCAGCTCCCACCTCGAAAGCCGTTTGCCAATCTCCCACTCCCTTCATTCGTGGTAGCACAAACGTGGCCAATTTCGACTCCCACACGTGTAAAGATGCCCGACCTTCTCTCCTTGGCGAGGCCAAAGCATGATTAATCTCTTGACAAGACAAGTAGCTTGAGTTGGCCAACGAGCCAATATAATTCTCCTTAGGCAGAGCGTTTTTGACCCAGAACGCACCTGATGATGGACAAATGTTCTCCTCCTCCCACATAAAAACAGGCAAGAGGGAAAATAATGGATGGGAATATCACTCTCTCTTTTTTTTCTTTTTTTTTTTGTTGTTGTCGATGTTGAATCATCTGCCATAATGCTTCATCTGTCTTCAAAGAGGGCCATTATTTTTTCTTTGAAAAGATTCCATCTGAAACTTTCTGTATCTGTCTCACTGAGGGCACAAGTCCTGATGTATTTATGATTTGATAAAAAAAAATAAAAAAAAATAATAATAATAATAAAAAGGCCCTCCAGGAAGGATGAAAACAGAACCGAATATTCAGTCAGGGCATAAATATAAATGAAAATACACAGCGAATCAACAGAGATAGATCTATTAGACTATAAACAAGATCTAGAGCCACATGAGGGTGAAATCGAATTTTAAGTAAAGAATAAAACATTTAGGGATGTGCTGTTGTAAGACAATAATCAATGATGGGGTGTAGTTATATACCCTGATGCGACGCTGATGGGAAACAGTCACTGTTACCATCCTGACGCTGACTTTGAAATAACGGCATGTTCTGAAGTGTATTATTTATCCTACAGCACTGCAATTTGCCAGTTCTGACCAGTTTAACTGTATTAACGAATGCCATGTCATACTTTTATCTACTGATGGTTACATTTGATGTTGTGGAACATCCGCATACATTATATCAGCTATGAAAGAGGGTGGTGAAACCTCCTCAGCCTCTTATTTCCTCTCTCTTAAGGTTAATAACACACAGTTGTCCTTACAGAAAGCGTCACCATATCAAGATTATACGTCTCTTTGTTAAATAACATACTGCTTATTTTGAGCTTTATATGGAGTGTCCACCAGAATGTGCCCGTCCCTGTGAATTAGCCTTTACTATGTGCGTTAATATGAACCTGTGAGTTGAGTTATAGCACGGCTGTCAGAGCTGCTTGTGTAGAAAATGAATCAACACCTTCTGACCAATCAAATTCGAGGATTCAACAGTGCCGTGGTATAAAGAACCCTGCAATAATGTATACAAATATGTACCGGGGGATTTATTTTATTTATTTATTTTTTAATTATTATTATTATTATTATTATTATTATTATTATTATTATTCTCAATGTAATATTTGGGAAAGGGAAGGGAGGGGAGAAAAGGTAAATGAATCACATGAATATGAATCACATGAAATGAATTACATGTAAATGAATCACATGAATGAATATGAATCACATGAAAATGTAAATGAATCACATGAATATGAATCACATGAAATGAATTACATGTAAATGAATCACATGAATGAATATGAATCACATGAAAATGTAAATGAATCACATGAATATGAATCACATGAAATGAATTACATGTAAATGAATCACATGCATAAATATGAATCACATGGAAATGGAAATGAATCACATGAATATGAATCACATGTAAATGAATCACATGCATGAATATGAATCACATGAAATGAATTACATGTAAATGAATCACATGCATAAATATGAATCACATGGAAATGGAAATGAATCACATGAATATGAATCACATGTAAATGAATCACATGCATGAATATGAATCACATGAAAATGAATCTGAATCACATGAAATGAATCATATGTAAATGAATCACATGTAAATGAATCATATGAAAATGAATAAATAAACAAAGGCAAAAAAATATGTACCTGTGATTAGGATGAGCTGCACACACCTGACTAAACTGAAAACAAATGATTTATAAGCGGTCATTTATCATACCATTTATAATATTTTAATGATTTAAAAAATGTCATTTCGGTTTCACTTTATGAGCAATTGTGGCTATTCAATAAACATTTCATTGTAAAGACTTAAAACATAGAAGTGAGACTTTTAACAAGACTATATACAGGCCTACAGGACTACTCTAATCACAACAGGAGGTGGGTGTAATATTTGGATTTTTGGACTATATAAAATAATCCTGAAAGTACATCGAGGTTTTTATTTGCTGTCTGTGTGTGTGTGTGTGTGTTGTGTGTGTGTGCGTGTGTGCGTGCAGAGGACTCTTCGCTTCTTCTCACCTCTGGAGCGATGTGAAGACTTTTAAACGTTTTGATGATGGAAATGAAAAGAGTTCAATATACCGCAGCTGCTTGCATGGAAGGAAGCGTTGCAATGCAGATTGGGTGAAATCCATCATAGGGAAAATGTACTGTACTGTACTGTCACGGCTCAGATTGCAATGCAAAGTGTTGAAGAAACACTGTTATGCAGCGAGAGATCAAAAACAACAACAGAGGCTTTTACATTTGGGGTCTAACCTTCAGGTCTTATGAAATACCCGATAAGCCATCGACATTTCTTGCTAGGGATCACAAATAAATGGATATGAACAACTGAATAATTTGTATTTCATATTAACAACGATGGAATTGAATTCTCGAACCTGATTTGTCAGAAGGTGTTGACTCATTTACAATAATAGCAGCTCTGACAGCAGTGTAATATGTAGTGCTGTGTAATAATGCGCTCGTTCTAATATTGTATTGTTTCTGTCGTGACAGCTTACTAACAGGGGCTTTTTATAATGGACATTCCACATAGACTACTGTCACTGATTTTAAAAACATGCAAAGAAAACGTATAATCACTGATGCTGTGGAGTTTTCTGTGAGGAAATGTTGATATAAGGATACAATGTAATTGATTTGTATAATGTATATTTATGTATAATATATACTTAGATTTATGGAAGGAGTTTGCGAGTGTCTGTGTCATCCCACGGAAGCATGTTGAGGACAGAGGAGTTTGGGATTTCTGTTTTTTTTTTGTCTTACTAAGATCAAGGAACAAACTAAGAGAGGCCGGTGAGAGAACACAAGATACAAATGGCCGACCTTCCAGAATTCCTCTAAGAGCACCGCAACGACTCATCCAGGAAGTCACAAAAGAGCCAAGGACAACATCAAAGGAACTACAGACCTCTCTTAAATCAATAACGTCACTGTTCATGATTTTACTATCAGACAGACACTGCGCAAAAATGTCACCCAGAGAAGACTGACGAGGTGAAAACCACTGCTGACCCAAGAGAGAACATTAAAGCTCATCTGAATTTTGCCAAAACACACCTTGATGATCCTCAAACCTTTTGGGAGAATGTTCTGTGGATTGAGGAGTCGAAAGTGGAACTGTTTGGGAGGCAGGCGTCCCGTTACATCTGACGTAAACCAAACACCGAATTCCACAAAAAGAACACCGTACCTATGGTCAAGCATGGTGGTGGCAGTGTGATGGTGTGGGGATGCTGTGCTGCTTCAGGGTCTGGGCAACTTGCAATAACTGAAGGAAACATGAATTCTGCTCTCTACCAGAAACTCTTAAAGGAGAATGTCCGGTCTTCAGTCAAGGTGAAACTCAAGCGCAGTGGGATTATGCGGCAAGATAATGATCCAAAGCATTGTAAGCATTGGTAAGTCCACCTCTGAATGGCTAAAAAAAGAAAAGAAATGATAGTTGTGGAGTGGCCTAGTCAAAGTCTTGACTTGCACCAGTTGTGATGCTGTGACAGGACCTTAAACTGGCAATTCATGCTCGAAAACCCTCCAACGTGGCAGAACTAAAGCAGTTTGCCTTTGTTTTATGTTGTATTTCATATACAAAAACAGAAGAAATCATTTTTCACAGCACTATAGTGTTCCCATTTGAGTTATATAATTGTCCAATGGAAAGGTCACTAGAAGGTAAGATTCTCTATGTTCCAGTCACTGAAGGATGAGCGATGAACTTAAACTGTATACATTCCGAGACATCGTTTTCATTTAAGCTTGTAATGAACACTCTGGGGCAAAGAAATGAAGGCATGTTATTGAACCAAAATGTTGATGGATGAGTCCTAAGAGAACACTCCACTCCACCAAAACACTATTTTAACCACGATGATTTAGTGATGCTATTAAAGAAAAATGTAGAGTATCTCTTGCTCCTGCACCAGTAAGTGAACAGTATAGGTACTCTCAAAGGCTTAAAATGACATCTCATCAAGTGATAGTATCTTGAACATAGTCAAACCTATCTAGTACTTCCTATAAGATTACAGTAATACAAATACAACATTATTATTATTATTATTATTATTATTATATAGACATTATAAACAAATTTCTACCTTGAAATATCACATACCTTGTTCTATTGGCACATAAATCTTCAGCATTTATTTCTGGAAAGAAGTCAAATTATTTGCCAATAGAATAAGAAAATGTAAAGCTTGAAATGAGTTTTAGAAATGTTTCGAAAAAGGTTTAATAATCTTATATTTGGTTTATGGTCGTCTTATAATAGGAAATATTAGATAAATTTGACAGTTGGTGTTCCAATTCATCCCGAGAGCTGGGTTGAGGTCACGGCTTTGTGCAGGCCACTAGACTTCTTCTACTTCATCTTTGGCAAACCATGTGTTCATGGAGCTTGATATATGTGTAGAGGGGATTGTCATGCTAGAACATATTTGGGCCTCTGACGACCCATTTTCCAGCGTTATCCAGCGGTTGTGCTTCCTTGGACCACTTTTGGTAGGTACTAACCACTGCATAATGGGAACAACCCACAAGACCTGCCGTTTAGGAGATGCTATTGACCCAGTCGTCTAGCCATCACAATTTGTCGCTCAGATCCTTAGGCCTTGTTTATTCTAGTGCGTTTTTGTTTTAAAACGCGTAACTGTTGCTACGGTTATGTCTGTCGTCTACACTACTCCGGCGTTTTCCGACGCTCGAAAAACGGAGACTTTTGGAAACGCCGATGGCCCCCGTTTTAGTTTGAAAACTCTGAGCTCGTGTTTCAGTGTAAACAGAACAAAACGAAGACTTTTGAAAACGAGGGCGTGGCTCCGCCCACATTCGCTCACATTCGGGGTATATAAAGAATAAAGACGAGAGTAAAAATATAATAAAAATCAATCCTAACAAAAATACAATCAGGTCTCTTAATATGTAAACATTTCCAGTTAAAAAGTCTTTTCCAATTGTTACAGGATCGGACCGAATTTATTCCCTTTTTCCACCAATTTCTGATCCACCATTTTTTGCTGGTGTTGGTACCAGCAGGTACTGAGCCCGAGTATCACATCGGTGCTATTGCTAATTCTAATTTTAATACAAGAAATATTAAATAGAAATATTACAGCTGGTTTAATTTATTTTTAAGCCTACATCCCTTTGTTTGCAGCTATTCCGTTACTCCATCTCCGCGCCTTACTCCGTGTGTGATGACGTGTGACTAAATGGACCCCACGGTCAAGCTTCAGTAATCTTTTCAAATAAAAACGATTTAATCCGCAATAAACCCGTCTTTCAAACGGAGAACGTCAAACGAAGATAGTAACCAAACACTGCCATGTTTGTTCATTAAGAAAGGGCAAGTGATCAATAGCAAAGGCTTTACACAAACCCCCCCCCCCACACATATGAACAGCCCCTTCTACTGTATTTATTTGAACACTCTGTAGATTTGAAGCAACAGGTTTAAATGTTCCACGTCCTATTCCAATAATTTGCTTGGCGTAGAGGTGCTTTTAACCGTGTTCATGAACTCGAATCTTTGATAAGGACAAATAAATCATTCTATTTTCATTACAAGACAGCGTGAAATGTATTCGGTACACAATAACCACGATGCCTCGAAAGGGTTGAGCCTTCTAACACTAGAAATAGAGTTATAATGTGAAAACTTTCAAGATGATGGAAACAAATTCCAAATGAATATAAGTCGAAGCGTGTTCCTTAACAAGTATGCGAATGTTACTACTAAACACATAATTAAAACTATTGAAAGAATGATGCAACGTATTTAGCCCAGCTGATTCTGCTCGAAATATAAACTCCTCGACTGCAATTCTTTCTGCTAGACGTCTGGTATATCAAACCTTGGACAGTATCTACATGACAATGCACTACGCATGATATTGCCATGTGGTACTGACAAAGAAAATCCATACACAGATAGGCGATCTTATTCGGCAAACGATATCAGTTCAGACGATTGCCGCAGGCTGGATGGTGAAATTTACTGAATTTAATTTGCAGTAGGCTTGTGACAGCTAGTCGGATGGTGGGGTGGGATGTGGGATAGGGGAGGGATGGGTTATGAAAAGCATTACACTGACCCTCGCTCCCGGACAATAAGAAAAATCTTTTTATTTTTATTATTACAATCATCATTTTTATGTTCGAATCAGCAAACCCATCCAATGACAGTGGCGATTCATCAGTGATAGCAAGTCCAGAAAGGATCTCTTCGTTTCCATTTTACATAGGCACATTCGATCATGTTGATTTCTCCGCCAGGCCCCCATGAAAGACTACAAATAGATTCGAGTCGCTTACAATACGTAACGGCTGGAACTGCAAGTAAGCGGCAGCTCTATTAGCAGCCTTGGCAACCACTTCGACTGTTCCTCATATAATGACTTCATGTCAAGGACCTTATTATTGATTAAGCTGCCATATTTAAAATAATCCCCCTAAACACGCCCAAATGCTGGGTATGACCGGACTGAATGTCATGAATCACTACTCACCTCAAACAGGCAGCTTAAGAAATGGCTCACCTTGGAGGGGAAGAGAAGCAGCCATTGTTCAATTTTTAATACGTACAGAAACAGTAATTATGTCTCCCCCATAGGAGCTGAAAATTGACATGCTGTGGAGAAGCAGTCACTAATTATATTTGTGAAGAGCAGTGATACAAGATACTTCTGTCTGACTGGGGCTCATTACATATTATTATAGAGACACTGCAAACCATGACTGTACTTCAACATGCACACACACACACACACTTACTATCCCTGTGAGGACATTCTCTCCTTGTGAGGACGTCATTATTAACGCAGCTAATTAATGCTTACCCCTAACCCTAACCCTAACCTTAACCGTAACCTCAGTAACTAAAAGGAAACCTGTTGGCTCTTTTCGGTCTTTTTTAAATATCTAAATTCTCTGATCCTTGTAGTGACGTTGTAGTGGCCCCCACACAAACTATAAAATCATGTCCCCCGCCACACATACACTCCACTTAATAGCCTGGTTGCCAAAAAAAAAAAAAGCAGTTCTGTAAACAAACTAGGTTCCTTAGTTACCAGACACATAATTGAGTATCCTCTAGATCTCCATATGCCACACATCCTAGCATGTGGGTCTCGCCAGTGTCCCGACTTTTATAATTAAACATTCAACCTGTAATGAATTCTCATTCATCTAAATGAGGAAGGGCTCAGATCTAAAGCTTTGCAAATGGAGCCCCAGGAGAGAGAGGGCTGACCCTTTGAAGCAATAATTACTGTTTCTATCAGATAGGAATGACACAACTAAACTGCAGGAGAAACAAAAAAAATCATGCATGATGGGAATAGAGGTCTTCGTTTCCGTCAGTAACTTATATAGTATGCACTGACATTTGCAGCCACATAACCTAGATTGAAAGATGATGGTATCGTCGGGACATAATTATCTTGGTCGGGTTCGAAGTGCTTTATACTACAAGGGCAGGAACAGCAAACTCGAAAACAGCTAAGGCATGAAGGAAAGGCGCGGTGTTAAATAGCAATTAAATGCGATTAGATTCTAAATGATACGCTGTAACAATGTTTGTTTGTTTTTTCTGGTGAGGGAAATGTATCGACATCACCGCTCGTTCATTCCCACCTACACGCCGAGTATTGGAAACATTCACACAGAACTCAGGAGCGAACCAGCACTGAACCTACACGACAGTCGAACCCTGCCAGCTCCCCGTCCCAGTTGATTGCGTCTCGAATAACTATGTAATTACCAACAAAACTATGCCGTATAAAGCAACCACTCAGGATTTATGCGCAGTTACAGACATATTCCTGTAGTACAACGTACATAATAATCAGATTAGAATGAAGACGTGCTGGGAAAAGTCTTTCTTAGCTTTCGTTCTGTGCTGCGCTGACTCGGTTTCAGAACGATTTCAGCTGAGCCACATTGTCCACACGAGAGCATTTTAAGAATCGGTGCACTTTTACATAACGTAACGTGATCCGTAGATTTGTATACGCACATTTATTGCACAAATTGATTTAATATCGTTCACGTTTAACAGTGGTAGTATAAAACAACAACAACAACGACAACAACACTGAAGCAGTAAATGTTTTCATGTATCTATCTATTTATTTATTTATTTATCACTCCCCAATGCCATGTTAGAAAAGCAAAAAGGCATGTGTCTGCAGGAAGCGAATGGGCTGCAGCACACTAGGGACTATATGACATATTGCAGCTTGAGACATACCAGATCAGTCACTTATCTGTCACTTAGTGCTGGCTCTAATTAAGTGTTGCACAGCATTAAAAGAATATGCTGTGTCAAACTGAACCAATTTATATGCTAAGGCATTGACCCTCTTCCTTTTATACTGCAGCATTATCAACTGAATGTCTCTTCTTTGTCTTGATTTATGTATTTTTGTTGTCCTTGCTTTCTTTCTTTTATTTTTTTTTTGCTGTCACATATTCCATTTATATGTGTAACGAAATATACATAAGCTATTTAGACTTGACTTTATAATCCACATGCAAAAGTGTAAGAGTAGTAATGCGTCGCGATGCTTACGATCTGAAACGAAGCAATCGAGGTTTGCCTTACTGATTATTCTTTGGAATACTTCAGGGTAAATAAAGTCGAGAGAAAAGCAATGATCGAAAATATTTGTATTTAGAGCTTATTTCAGAGCGTAAACACATGCTCAATATCTGGATTGGTTTTTGACGAAATAAATAAATAAATAAATAAATAAATAAGATCGCTGTCCCGGATGTGGGTAACATTATATCACAAAAGCTAGCGTGACCATATACTGACCATATACTGGTTTAGCAAAAAGAGGACAATAGCTGTTCAAAACAGTGTTACTATGAATGCAGACTTTAATATTCTGAAAAAGACGCACTAGAAGCATCACATAAATATATATATAAATAAAACTGGTTTCACTCTAACCATATTTAAAAAAAAATCCTACATTCTTTTGAATGTCCATGGAATAAAATAAAACATCAGATGCCACGGGTGAACCTTCGGCCATCATTTACACATTTGAAAGGCCGTGTAATAAGAAGCAGTGTGATAACATGAAATTAAAAATGACCTTATATGGTCATGGGCGTTGTTTCGACTCTGGACAGCTGTCATGTGCTGCTATTGTCAAGCGACTGTTTGACGTCGAACACAACGGCGCTTCACATTCACGCGTTCTCTAAGAGTAGGATAACAGTCGAGAGACAGGAAAAAAAAAATTGTAATCCTGATAGTATTCCCATTTTCCCCACAAACTGTAACCTGTAATCTGATTACTTTGTTTTCTGACAAAACTGTAACAGATTACAGCTCCCAATTTTTTTTTTTTTATCCTTATTATGTAATGCCGTTACATGTATTCCGTTACTCCCCCAGCCTGGTCATAACCTGCAGGCGTTGCTGCTCCAGATCATAATTGAATATTCAGATCGAGCCTAATGGACTTACCCAAATCAACACCTTTGCCAGGCGAATGTCTAAAAACAGTGGCGTACTACATTAGAGCTGCGTATTTCACTGTCTTGAGACTTGCCTTGTCTTTTTACACTTCATTATATTGTCCCTGAGCCTCAATTATTCCCTGCTCATCCTTCTAAGCTGCCTAATTAAAAGACGGCTCATTCCGTATTAATATTGCTATATTTATTTATTTATGCTTGAAATGGTTCACTCTGCCTTGAATTTCAATGACATCTGCAGAATGAGGGGGTTCCTGCAGTCTGCTTTATAGGACAAAAAATTACCGTGTCTGATTCCTCGTCTCTGGTTCTGCATTCCATATAGGCTAATTTATTACAATAAATTAGATCATTATTTACATATTGCATAACACTGGCATCAGTGCATAACATTTGTATGTTTGACCCGGTTAAGTAATTGGCAAAGCTCGTCAGTAGATAAAATATTAGAATGAGCTGTCAAGTCGTAATTGTTGCTCTTGAGACACAGTTAAAATTCATTTTTGAGTATTTTTCTTTCTGTTTGCTCATACTTTCTGTGATAGCTGTGATACTTTTTCAGATAGCAAGAAAAAGGTCGGCCCAGGCATGTTTAAATTGCACTTTGTTTAAAATTGCACAAGCAGCAACAACAACAAAAAAGAAATTGGTGGAGTGGAAAAAAACCCCAACATAATCAATGGTCTGCACTGCTGCAAGCAAACTTTACAGATGACACACATAACCCTATATAAACATATATGTGTGTATTATATATATATATATATATATATATATATATATATATATATATATTCAGCATTCACTATTTTCACAAACAACTCTTCTCCAACATCAAGTAAACTAAAGTGCGTATATTTAGATACACAAAATATAATACGTCACAGGGAAAACCTGAATATGTACTTGAACATGCTAAAACCATACAAGGACCAGTTTCCTTGCAAAGGGAACTCTACGTTGTGTGAGCTCCATGCTGTGGGAAGTGTCTAGGGTGGAGCAGGGCACCGCAGCCGTCGAAGGGGTCTGATTGTTCTCATTGTGTATGCCTTACAATTAGGCAGCTTCGCTTGTGGTTCGCTCTCTTCTCGGTTGAAGGGAGTTGGGTTCCAGAGCCTCGAGGACCTGGGTCGTGGGGTCTTGTACGGATCTGGAAGAGGACCCAAAGATGAGCGCTGATCTATTTCTTGCTCGGTCTTCCGGGTCCGGCTAAAAGACGCAGATTTCCACATAGGAATATCACCCAGTCACAGGAAGTTCCTAAGGTTCACGTTTGGAGGCAATGCATACCAATATCGGATTCTTCCCCTCGGGCTAGTTTTACCCAGCGCTGGTCTCATATATCAACCACCAGGGAGGGTTATATTCAGACAGGCACAACTAATTCTTCTCTGGGCAGAGGGAAAGTTCTTGTCAGTGCGTGTAATGTACATTCCAGAGCAGTTGGAATCTGGGGAATGCCATGCTGTCGAGACAGGGGCTGAGGCAGGGACGTTATAAGCTCCATCCACAAGCGGTGGGTCTGGTCCCTGAGGGGCACCAGCTCATAGGTTCTGGTCTCACAAATGAGGTTGTAGAGACCATGGTGAACGCTAGTACACCATCCATGAGGAAATTGTATGCACTCAAGTGGCAACATTTTGTCTCGTGGTGTGAGGAACGTCAGCTAGACCCAGTGAACTGCGCAATAGCTACAGTCCTGGAGTCCTTACAAGGACGTTTCAGCATCTGAGAAGCTTCTGATTCTAAAGGTAGCTCTTTTGCTGGCCCTGACATCTCTCAAGTGAGTAGGAGATCTACAAGCTGTCTCTGTTTCCCCTTCCTCCCTTGACCTTGACCTGGATTAGCCAACGCCTTCCTGTATCCTAGGCCGGATTATATTCCTAAAGTGCCTATGTCTGCTGCCCAGCCAGTAGTGTTGCAGGCTTTCTACCCTCCTCCGTTCCTCACACCGGAACAAGAGAAATTGCACCGACTGTGTCCAGTAAGGACTCCCTCACAGGGCCAGTGGCATAACTCGGAGTAGCTGCTGGTCTATCCAATCAGAGATGTGCTGCTTTGACACAGTATTACCTCTACTGTCAGTGCCAAAGCAGCACATCTCTGATTGGATAGTCGAAGCAATCTCTATTGCTTATGAGGCGTGCAGTCTCGCTACGTCACCGGGCATAAGGGCTCATTCCACTACGGGGGTCGCCTCCGCGAAGGCTTTGTCTAAGGGGGTTTTATCTATAAAAGGTTGAGAACCTCTGTTTGAGATCATTGTTTGTGTTTCTTAGGCTCTCAAGTCTGCATGCAGCTGTCACTTGCAGACAAAAACAGTGGTGAATGGTACTATATTTATATCGTCACTGATATCGTTATCGCAATAAATTACAGAGAATATCATGATATGGTTTTAAGTCCATATCGCCCATCCCTACTGGGGCATGCCTGTGAATTATGTCAGTCATGTGCGAGAGCACTTCCCACAGCATGGAGCTCACGCAACACCTAATTCCCTTCTCAGGGAACAGGGTTAACCCATACGTTTCTATAGAGCCTAGAGAACTTCTATATGGTTAAAAGTCAACATTCACACACAATTTCATAATTACAGTCGTGATATTGCTTTTGGGAAATTGGTTATACTTATCTTAACATTTTACTAACAAAGAGGAGGGCCAATCTTGTAAATATGGTTTGGCAGTGTGGAAGTGAAAATTCAAACCAGGTAATAAATAAATTTCTTGAAAAATGTTTGTGTTTATCATGATGTAGACTTGAGTAGAAAATAACAATAACCCAAAACCCTAAAGTTTTTACCTGTTTTGATCACAAAGGAAAAAAATTGCATGAGAATTTTACGAAAACGTCTTTGAAACCAGCGAAAGCGGCTTACCTAAGACGCCGACCCGGAAGTTGAGCGTGATGACGATGACATTGCCGTAGCTGGCCAACACGCTGCCGTCGATCATGTTCCCTGTGCCCTCCATGTAGGAGCCTCCGTGAATGTAGACCATCACAGGTTTGGCACCGGTGTCTCGTATGTCTGCAAGAGTGGCCACGGTTAAACCTGCTCTCTCAGCCCTAACACACAGCAAAGAAAAGCTCAACACTCGACCCTCCCAGATACCAGCCACACTTACATGGCTGCCTGATCTCCCTCTCATAACAAACTGATAATATACAGCAAAGAGATATGAACAGATGAAGCCATATGCAAGGATAGAATTTAAGTGCTTGCTTGGTCGAGGCATACTGTAGCTGCCTCGGTGACGCGATGACGTTCAAATTTAACGCATGCTCTAGATCGTATTACAGCAAATCGCTGTAGTAGAAGAACGTGGAGGTGCATGCCCCAGTAGGGGAGCAAAAAGATTTTCCCAGTCACGGAATAAGATGCGATTATCTGCTGCGGTGCTAGTAGTGGAGAGGGGAAAAAAGGCAGTTTAGTCACACAGAATTCGTGCTGCCATTGATTCATCTTCATGTCTAGAAATTCAATAATTACTTCTGCATGTATCTAAGCATAGCATATAATGCACTAAAGGGACTGTTGAGATTTTAATGAAATTCTATTGTAGCAGGGAAAAAACAAAAGGAAAAAAAAAAAAAAAACACAGGCAGCCATGGTTCAAAATAGCTGAAGGGCTCTGTTTTGACAGACATGATTCCCTCTTTGTCTCTCTCTTAGGTCTGGTTGTTGTTTGGCTCTGAGTGCTTGCAGAGAGCTACTGGGCTCACAGTCAAACAATTATATGGTATTTGTGGTTACCATGGCTACTGCAGACTGGAAATTCTAAATCCTCAATAAAAATGGCAAATTATAAAAACAGTACGCTTGCATTCGTCCTCCTGCAGATTAGCGGGCTCTTCATAGTGCATTCAGGCCTATGAATAAAATGTCCTCTGTAGGTGCTGCCTTTTTTTTTTTTTTTTGTCTTTCTTTCTTTTCCGAATTGCCTGTGCCTTGGGACTCGCGTGACTTATCTGGTATCTGAGAGAGCTGTGATAAGGCATGGGTTTAATACCGACAATTCTAGGCTAACATGTATCTCACACAAGAGAGACGATGCATGGAGTGAGGAAAATGAATGAAAAGATGGAAGATTTCCTGTACCGGCGAAGCATGGGACATTAAAACAATTGAAAGCAGTCAGAGAGTGCGAAAAGAGAGAAAGAATAAATATGACGGAGAGAAGAGCGAAGAGAGAAAATCAAAGTACTGGGAGGAAACAGGAAGAATGATTAGTCATGTCAGTGTTATCAGAAGCCTCTTTTGTCGATTCACACCAAGCCGTTTTGAACTTGGAACTGTAACCATGAAAACACCTGACTAGTTCAAAACTTGATACTTGTGTTCTTCCAGTACCTGATCTTCTCAACTAATTATTACCAAAAAAATAAAATAAAATCCCGAGATAGCAGTAAAACAAAGACACATCTGCAGCGTGTCGCTGCATTTCCGGAAAAAAAAAGTACGCACTGAAAAAGAAGAAAGGCACAGTGAAAAGTTGAATACACAAGTAGGCACATTTCTATTTCATGTACTCATTATTTGGAATAAAAGGAGAAGAAAATGTGAAACCTTGAATGGGATATAATCTCCAGGGTCAGCTTCGTAAATGTGGAGTAATGTTTGATATGTTCAGGAGGATGAGGAGACCCATTATACAGCTGATGACACAAACATGCACACACACACACACACACACACACACTCCCACACATGCGCTGGACGCTCTGTACCGCTCAAGGCAGAACACATCATCAAAATCTTAAATTCATCCGTGACTACATCGGGCATACTGCTTACTTTGACGTTAATAAAGAGCGTGCATGATTCTGAAGACCCTTCGACATAGGTGATGCTATGTCCCCCGAATATCGCACTTTGCCATCTGGTGATTAGTGAATCCACGAGTGGTGTCAAGCCATCCTTGAGCCCGCGACTCTGTCACTCAGCCTGTTCTCCAGCCCCCATAAATCTCACCGGCCACTTTGCATGGTGTCAGCAGTGTCACGCTGTAGGAGCCGAATGGCACGGGATGAGCAATGAGTGCCGCTCACAACGGGTGATCTGGTTGACAAGAGTTGATTTTGACGGAACGCGCGCAGTTACCGTCGATGCGAATTACGTCACACGTGACGCAAATGACGGTTCACGATCACGACTTTGCACTGCCCAACCCCTTTGCATGGCACGTTATTGAGGAAAAAATGAGCTGTGACAAGCTTTTAAATCACTCGCAGCAGTGCCTGTAATATACATGTAGCGTTTTTTATTTATTTATTTTTTTGGCGTATCAATTTTGTCTTGACATTGCGGCCCCTGAACCAGATGGGAGAGAGTGACCTTTGAAGAAGACGAATTCTTTGGGCTGCGGCCATGGCGTTTGTGCATGAAATATAATGTTGCTAAGCACACAGGCAGGTGGTTTGATGTGCTCTTTTGAAGCTTGGCCTTTAGTAGCAGAAGGGAAGCTGAAAGGAAAAGAGGGAGGGAAAGATAGATACGTAGTAGAAACAGCCTCTCCACACACCCGATGCACTCTCTTACAGATTCGATATTAAAAACACACCACAACACATCTGTGCTGCCAAAAATATCACCTTAAAACCAAATAAAACGGTTTGCATCACTGGTGGATAATAAGTATCTACCTCCTGGAGGAAATATCTTTCCAGAGATTTAACATAATCGCCCAATAAGCCCTTTCAGATCTCGACATTTTCGCCATGAAGACTGGCGTTGATCTTTCCTCTCATGAGATCCGGAAATGCACATACTGTAAACTGGCTCATTGTCTTTTTGAAACCACGCTGACTGACAGCTGGAAGTCAGTAGAATCAATCCTAATAGCTAGACAGGCATTCTTTGTCCTCATTATGGTGCATGACTCACTGAGCCAAACAGTTGCAGATCCATTTCCATAAAATGGGAGATGCTAGGCAAAGGTGCACGCCTCCGACTACAGTTGCAGATCCATTTCCATAAAATGGGAGAGGCCAGGCGAAGGTGCATGCCTCTGACTAACAGGTCCACCATTCATCATCCACGTTGCCTCGTTCGCTTGCTGTGATTTAGAACCTCCACCGTTCCTAAATATGCCTCAACCACGACAGGGATGACACAGAGCACCCTGGCGCTAGCTTGATTTCCGCAGGGCCTACCGGAATAACAAATTCCCTGGGTTGCAGCAGACTTCAGTGACTGTTAAGAGCTCTAAGTGGATGAGGGGCCACCCGAAACAGGTTTGCAATGCTTTTTCCAGTCTGCCAAATGAGCAGAAGATGAAGCGCCTGCTGAATCGAGATGACAACGCCTGGCTAAGTAGATTGCAAGATGGTGGGTGCTGTCTGCTCAAGTACACAGAGATTACATAAAACAGAGGCAGATACAGGGGCTCAAGTGTATGTAATATACAGTGGCCTATATTCCTTCAGAACCTCCTAGCTAATGAAAGGCCAAGTGCAGGATCGTCCACTGTAGCAGAGCTTCCTGCTTAGCGTCCCCGTTTATATCGAATACTCGCTAATAGCTTTCCAGCGGTATCACCGTGAGCTGGGTTATACACGAGTGTTCAGTAGGACGTCTGTGTCTGTTCATACTCGAGAGAAGAATCCAAAACAGTTCCTCGCAGTCCCGTCTGCTTCGGAGAAAAACTCATACAGCGCCCGAAGAAACTCATTTCTTCGTGCTATTAAAGCATCAAAACAGATTTGTCGCCGTTCTCTATTAAATGATCACGTTTGGAGGAGCTAACAATAAAAGTAGTACGCCTATATTCAATTACTTTAAAGGAGATAATAAAATACGGCAACAAAATAAACAAGGTACATAATCACTCCAAGCACATTAATGTCGCCAGCGCTCGGGTTCAGGCACATGTTTTATTTTCAACTTATTTATTAGCAGCCATGCTTACACTATGATTTTCCCTCTGGTCCTATCTCCAGGGACAATTGTAAAGAGATACCATTGCGAGTTGGGCATTAAATACAGGCCGATTGGCTTGCTATGTAAGAAATGGGATAGAACAAGCGCACCTAAAGCACCTATATTCAACCCCAGCAGCGTATCCATGCCTTGCTTTCGCATCCTACTGCTCTGGCAGTGAAACTGGCCTCAAGGCCAGGTGGTAAAGCATCTGGCAGGACACTTTGCCATTTGAGCACACCACTAGACTATCCATGGCCAAGTGGATTTTCACAGAGGGCAGCCTCAGGCGCCAAATCTTTGCACAAGGCAGCAATGGAATTGTCTGGTCAGACCCATTGTAAATCTAATGCAAGCACTTTGGACCAACCTGACGTTGGGGAATCTGTGACTTCCCCTGAGACGGAATGCTGAGACATGCTTCAGTACAGTACATGGCTTCTGCCTCAGTGTTTGCCAGAGAGACAAGCTGATTCTGTACCTATTAACACCATAGCTAATCCTCCTAACCATGCTACTTTAAAAAGTCTTTTTCAGGCATGCACACGAACACTCCAAAAGAAAATCTTCGGCTGCTGACGCTGAAAAAGCGCTGGGCCGTGACTGACGAACCATGCTAAAAAAAAAAAATCAACAAGACACAGCAAGGGGTGCTTACACGGAGGACTCATAACCCATGTTCAATACAGTATAGGAGCCTAGCGCCAAGCATATAACTCACCTGAGTAATCCGGAAAGAAGGGCAGATGAGCAACAGAACAGCAGTGGCTGGGTTTGCAAATAGATTCTGGGGGTTTAAGCCGTTTGCTGTGGCATGGAACGAACACTTCCCCTTTTCTAATCTTGCCAGATATCCATCCTGAGCTCCGAATATCCGAAGATAAATGCTGAAATTGAACAATGCCATTGCTGAGCAGCAACGTCTCTCTTCCCCCACATTCTTTCTCTGCTCTTAATCCTCTCTGCAACTCTTCAGCCTCCATCTTTTCCAGTTAAATGCATTCACCTCACTCTTAAAAGTCAGCTATGATATTATGCTTTAACAGTCACACTGGCAAATATTTAGTGTAGTACAGACAACTGCACTACACCATGGTCAAATAAAACCAAGTAAATTAGAACGACTAGTCTCACCTAAAGCCCCCCCTTAATTTTTTAGTCTCGTATCTGCAGTATGACATGTCTCATATACTGACATTTATTCATCTAAATGGTCTTAAATAGACTATATAAATACAATAATAAATATATACATATAAATCAAGCAACATGCACTATCTGATCTGACCTTTTTAATCATTCCGATCCGGCTGTATAGCACAAATCATTGTCACCTCAGAGCACATGTGAAGGCATTTCATTTACAGTGACAGCATGGTACGCTTACCTCCGTGACGCACAATACGAATTCAACATATTTGCACTTTTACCTCGTCCTACTTTTAAAAGAACTCACTAATGGTAGGCGTGAGAACTCGAGGATTTCAAAAAGACCCGTCACACCTGAGTTTGTATGTAATGTAATGCTTTCAGAGCGATGCCAACTCGATAAACAACAAATTATTCACAATGTAATTACAGCTGGCCGGCTATTTCTGCCCATATTCCCTATTACATCAGCGACCCTTTCCTATCAGAAGAATAATCACATCCAAGAGCGTCTTGCTAGTTTGACCCATTTATAATTATGGCTGGCCATCAGTCATGCAGCTGGTCGTCTTTTCTGACCTACTTTCCATGTAGCGAATTCTTACCAAGTTAAATAGTGCGACTCATTAAAAGCTGCCTTTCTTGTCCCTCGTAGTGAAATAATAAAGCATGTCTAAGGAAATGTAATGTAAATGTAATGTCAACATTCTTGTTCTGCTGTTAGGAAGTCTACAGTATATACTACATATAGTACATATAGTATATACTGTACACACAGTATCATGATACACACCATGTTTTGTAAGAATGTTTCGTGATATGATATTTTCATTATATGCAACATGATATACAGTCATGCGGTGGGGGGGTGTACACTCTCCTTCACATGTATGTTTTCATTTATCAGGGCCTAAATAACATTTCTACCAACTTCTATTAAGCTCACAAACCAACCCCCACCCACACCCACACACCAGATTTCAATATGTAGTTGTTATTTCGCCCTTAAAAGCACACCCTCCCTAATTCCACAATCATTAAGAGAGTAATTAACAGCCAGGTGTTATTAATAAATCATTAAGAAGTGTGACGACCTCTATAAAAGCAGAACCTTTGGCAATTTGGTGTTCTGCAGCACTCATGCCAAGAAGAAAGGACATCAGTCATTACCTCGGCGAATCAACTGTTGCTGCTCATCAATCTGGGGGAAAGGTTATAAAGTCCAGCGCCAAACAATTTGAAATGAACCATTCTACAGTGAGGAGAACTATATAGAACTGGAGAGCCTTCAAGTCAGTTGTTCAGACTGTTTAATGCTCAGCGATATAAAGAAAAACCCCAGAGTCACGTCATGTGACCTACAGGACTCGAGTAAGCACATTAAACGTTTATGTTCAGTACAGCATTGTCAGAAAAAAGACTGAGCAAGTATGGATTGCACGGAAGGGTAGCTAGAGAAAAGCAATCTAGAGCATGAGTTAGGTTTGCAAAATTGCATCGAAACAAACCGCAAAAGTTCTTTGGATTGATGAGACCAAGGTGGAGATGTTTGATCATCATGCATAGCACCATGTTCGGCGAAAAAACCCAACACAGCGTATCAACCCCATTGAGATGCCATGGCAGGATCTTGGGACAGCTGTGCATAAACAAATGCCCTCGAACATCAATGAACTGAATCAATACTCTAAAGAAGAGTGGGCCAATATTTCTACACAACGATGTGAGAGACTGATAAACCTGCTTTTTGAACATTGGTTTACTTTTTAGAAAAAATTTTAAAAAGCCAAAATATTGAAATCTGTTAAAAAAAAAAAAAAGTTAACGAGAACCACACGGTTGTTATTTAGGCCCTGATAAATGAAAACATAGAATTGAAGAAGGGTGCACTTTCTTTGTCCCATGATTTTCAACTGTTCAGTTTTGGTGAGCCTGCACACACATGCCTCAGTTTCCTGTATTACACTGCTGCTACGTGATTGGTTGATTGAATAATTGCTTGAATAAGCAATATATATATATATATATATAATAACACAAAATGGATATTGAATCAATGAAATTTCAAATTTCAAAATTTTTTAACAAACTGAGTTATCCTTTATTTATGTTTTCTTCTACTTCATACTAGCAAGCAGCAAACATGCTGGTAACCTCTTTCACTTCGGTGTATTCATCTTCTGACACATTCCATATGGCTTTTCAGTATAAATACACTTCCTTTTGAGTTGAGATCTCCTGGTTGAGAAAATTCTTTTGAGGACGAACTCAGACAAACCCCAAACCCCATTCATTCACATTCACTCTCACCATGTTGATGCTTTGGGTCATGATAATGAAGGAAAATACAAATAGATACCAAAAGGGTTCATTCAAATACTGGGGGAGGGGTGTAAAGAAAACCCCAAACAAGTTCAAAAACATGCTACTGACTTCATCACCAAAAAGAATACCTTCATCTTCCTCGCCGTCATTATCTGCTAAATCTTCACCCTGTTTTTTAGCATGGGCCCCTATAAATAAATCAGGAAAAGACACAAAGACGCACAACACAATTCACAATAGCACAACCATCAAGGCAGAAATGGATCTTTTTGAAACCTGTCACAAGGGTAAGATGACATTGTATCGGCTCTCTAACATTCAAATAGTTCGCCACGCTTTCGAATTGATACAGTTTTTACATACGTTTAAAACAAAAAATACATGGCGATTTCAAATAAGTACACACACAAGTCATATCTAATTGGACGAACCTAATGAGAGGTTAAAGACCACGCTTGAAGGAATGATCCACCCTGAATGACTTCTTCACAATGAATACGAGCCATTCCAAAGCGTCTAAGATTTAGTAATGAAGTTTTCTTTTTTTTACATCGGAATTTCGTTCCTCAACATCTCACATCTGGTTCCGCTTTTGGTTAACGGTTTCCAACGTTATCCACAATGCGGTTTGACTACCTACTGATAGAACTGGCAGGGAGATTCAGCCTTAATCTACTGTATACCTAAGCTTTAGTGCTTTAAAATATCGCGCTCTCTCACCTCCTCATCTGTACATTCTGCTCACACAGATCAGCTTCCAAAGCTTCCAACGTTCACGCTAATACCACCGTCAATGCCGTCATGCTCATTGATCTCTAACTAGCTGAGCTGCGTTTCTGCCCTATACCTGTACTGCATTATGGAACGGTCTCCACTACTTCGACATTGGATTTTACATGAACTAAAAAAAAGCTTCGGCTCTTTTGTTTTTCGGGAGATAACAGCGAAATCTGATAGTTATCCCTTAACGTCTGAGACGTTCTCTTATTGAACGCCGTTGCAACGGTGCTAGCGATGTCAAGCTGTGATATTAGCATACGACACGCTAGCTTCTCGCAGGAATAGCGGCAATACAGCACCAC